>PVHX01014796.1:0-49034 GCA_004024805.1 Geosciurus inauris
ACTGTGGAAGCAACCCAGATGTCCTTCAATAGATGAATGGATAAAGAAACTGTGGTACATATACACAATGGAATATTATTCAGCAATAAAAGAGAATAAAATTATGGCATTTGCAGGCAAATGGATGGAATTGGAAAGCATTATGCTAAGTGAAGTAAGCCAATCCCAAAAAACCAAATGCCAAATGGTCTCTCTGATTTTTGGATGCTGATAAATAAGGGAGGTGGGAATGGGAAACATAAGAGTAATAGAGGAACACTGGACGTGGCATGGGGGAGGTGGGGGGCAGGAAAGGGGAATGGGCATAGTAAAGATGGTTGATTGAGATCGTCATCACTGCCCTTGGTGCATGTATGAAAACACAATTGGTGTAACTTTATCTGGTTTGCAACCAGAGAAATGGAAAAACTGAGCTCTATATATGTGCTATGACTTGAAATGCAATTAAATAAACTAATAAAAATAAATAAAAAATGAAAAAAAAAAAACAACTCATAACCACCTTCTCTGAAGTCCCACCTCTTTGCTCTCCTTTGCAGTAAAGCTCAGGAGAGTTGTTTACACTCACTATCTCTGACTCAGACATTCTCATTCTCTCCCAAACACATTCCAAAGAAGCTTTGGTCCCCCAAACAACCCCAAAACTATCCTCATCAAGGCTGATGGCCTGTAAGTGGTTAAATACACTAATCAATCCTCGGTCCTACTTCTTGGCCGCTCCACAGCACCTACTGTAGCTGCTCACCCCTGTCCCTTCATACGCTTAATGCACACCACTTCCAGGACACCCCTCTCTGGTCTCCCAGCCTTCCTTGGATTCTTCTGCTGGTTTCTCTTTGCCTGACCTCCACCTAAGACTTTTGTTTGTCTCTCCTCATCCACTTTGATGGCTTTGTAAATGTTGGTGACTCCCATATTCCTACCTCCAGCCCACGTACCTCTGAACTCAGATCTAAAAGTTGCACAGCTGCCTAATGGCTCCACTGGAATGGACTCTTAGGGTTTTGTGACACCATCCTGAGGAGGTAAAAATCAGGACAGAGATATTAAAAGTTTAGGTGAAACCACATATGTTCCAAGATTAAATTCCTGGGAAATTTGACTTTTTCCCCATTTTGCTATTTATCATATTTTATACACACACACAGAGTCACTAAATTTGGTATGCATCAATTTTCAGACTCTAAGCTAATAAATGATGCACTATCCAAACTGATTTCTAGACATTAGAAAATGTGCTGAGGCCTCAGTTCCAGTGCTAAAGAAGCAGGAACTCAGAAAATGTGACTCAAAGAAGTGGTTGGAATACAAGGCTTACGTAGGATGTTAGCAGGGGAAGAAGACCACAAAGGGCTCTTAAAGGAAATGACTTTTGGGAAAGATACATAGGTCCTCTGGAAAACACACAGAAGATAAATGCAGTTTTGTGACAATTAGGTGACTTCTTATCTTGGTGAGCTTTCTTCTCTAGCCTCAGGAAGAACACAATCTCCCCTGGCTGAAAAACTCCCAAACACTAAGAAGGAGATTTAGGACATCTGAATTCTTTTGTGAGGTTTTGATTTTATGCAGATAAGGAGAGTTAAGAAAAAGTCCTTATCCTTTCTTTATTATTTCTCAAATGTCCTCAGATCAAAATAATCTCTATGCCATTGTGGGATATCTTATATCCCTTACAGGGAGAGGACAGTTTAGGCCTGAAGATGGCACAATTAGGATGAAGGAACCTGCTACTTTCTTGACATTGGAAGCCCACTCTGGCTAAACCTGGGCCACTTGGGGACCCTGCTCCTTACCAGAGTTTGGTAAGGATAGGATGGAGCCATCACACCTTTCTGCTCCCATCCAGCACAGAATGGTTGCTACAGGCTACCTCAGGGGGACCTTATTCTAGAAGAAGAGAGCTGGAATGGGAGGGGGATACTGTTGAGGTGGGAAGCCTCGGATTGGAGGAATGGCCAGGCCATTACAAAAAAGGAAAAAAAAAACAATCCTTCTGAGATGAACATTTCCATTCATAAAAGTGTCTGGGGACATTTGGGGACAAATGCACAGTAGACAGCAGAGCTCCATGTGATCACCCTCTCTTCCACAGTGCCTCTTCATTCAAAGTGGCACAGAAGGCCTCACTGCACTGAATTCTCTACACCCAGCTGATACATCTGTGACCTTCACAATTTCTAGAATGCATTTATATCAAATGTCACACTGGATTGGGATACATGTTCTTTCAAGTATAGTCTTATCTTCTTAGCTCCTAACCTCATAAGTGGGGACCATATTTAAAAGCTTTAAGAACCTCACATAAAAAAAATTACCCTCCCCTAGTCTGTTTTTTTTTTTTTTTTTTTTTGAGAAGCAGGAGTGGAAATGCTTCCCTGCAAGCCTTACACAATCCTGACTATTGATGATTAGGAACTTTAGGGATTCTGCCATCATTAAGAGCCTCGACTCTAATACCTGCTAATTTCCTTCCATCAAAGACAGAGAAAGGCTGTGTGCAGTGGTGTGCATTTGTAGTCTCAGCTACTCAGGAGGATAAGGCAGGAGGACCACTTAAGCCCACGAGTTTGAAGCCAGCTTGATCCACATGTCAAGGCCCTGTCTCTTAAAATGAATACATGTGCATGTACACACACAAAGAGAAAGAACACATGAGAGTCAGCAGTTATACTGGAAAATTTAGCAAAGTAAGATACACCAATATTGAGACTATCTGAACTCTTCCTTTCCTGTCAACTCTCACTGTTCTAAACACTCATGCTCAAGCAATCCCAGAAGGCAACAGCACCACTGCTGGAGAGCTACTCACTTTCAGACAATCTGAATGGTGAAATCATCTTTCTCCTTCATGGACTCTTGAATCTGCACTCTTGTTTCTGGCAGGAAAAGGAAACAGAGGAGGAGAAGGCATAGAGTTCAGATATTTTTTAAATACACATTGCCTGCATCATACCCCAATGTTATAATCTATCAAAATTGCAACTATTACAAAACTCACTAGGCTTTAGATGATACCAGAGATAATAAACAGAATGCTATTAATTGTGGTTTTTAAACAGGCGTGGCTACATGACAGCCTTAAATGGGAATTACCTTTCTGACTTGAAGTAAGTAAATGTAGCCTTCGCAGCCCTTACATGTGAGCAGGAAGTGTTGTGCAAGGCTGAGCACAGTAACCTGCACAGGAAATGACACATTCATTCATTAGACCTGGAGCAACTGAGAACTAAGCACAAGATGCTGCATGCTATGACAGCAAAGAGAAATGAGATCTAATGTCAGAACCTTTGTGATCAACTGCAAGGGAACAACAAGAGAAATCTGGAATGGAACATTCTAGAAGACAACTTCTTCATCAGTCAATGTCAAAGGAGAACAAAGAAAACGTGAGGTGACTATTTTAGATTAGAAGCGACTAAAGATATGTAAAACACACATCTCTTGAACTAAGAGTCCTGGTTAGAAGGGAGTAATGACAGCTGTTGGGATGGCAGTGTAGCTCAGTGGTAGAGCACATGCTAACAAGAATGAGGCCCTGAGCTCCAATCCCAGCACCAAGTTTGTTAGGAAAACTGGAAATCAGAATATAGAATGATATTACATGATTAAAGAATTGTGGCTAATTTCTTAAATGTGACAATGGTATTATATTTATATAGGAGAAAGAACTTATTCTCAGGAGTTTTGTGGTTACCTCTCAAGCACCAAGTCTCTCAATGTCTGCAATTTAATTTCAAATGATTCTACTCTTTCATATCCACATGGCAAAATGTTAACTATTGACCCTATTTGGTAGATAAACGTAGGAGTGGGTGCTTGGGGTATCATTCTTTCAACTTTCATGTATCTTTGAAAATTTGTATTAAAAATGTTGGAAAGGGCTGAGTTTACCTTGGTGCTAGAGTACTTTCCTAGCATGTGTGAGGTCCTGGGGTCCATCCCCAGCACTGAATCAAATAAAAGCTGGAAAAAACAGAATGCAGATTTACAAAAATGTGGTGTGATGCTGAGAAAATGAGCTTTAGAGTCAGGGAGATCTGGATTTGAATCCTGATGCTCCTACTTCTGGGAATCATGTATAAAATAACATCATGCCTAAACTGTTTTCCAAGATCTGGTGACAATACAAAAGCACAATTGTTAGTTCCCTCCTTCCTTCCTAACAGACACCAAGTACCTTCCCTCCCTTCACTCATAAGCCTGCAGAGTGAAACAATCTCCCTGAGTATTCATTGCTAGGCTTCAGTAGCTCTCCTTCATCCTGTCCCTGTTAGAGGAGAATCTCCCCCAGAAAATCCCTTCGGACTATTTCTTCATTTGCACTTTTCTCTACTGAAGCCATCTGGGTATCTTAGGAGACAGGAAAAAGGAGGCAGTACTGGAGAGATCAATAAGGGAACAGCAGAAGGGCACTTTTCTATCAAAGCCTCCTGAAAGCTTACTAATACTCAACAAAATATTTGACAAAATCTTGCAGTAGAAAAGGAAAGCAAATGAGTATAGACAGCACATACCTACTATGTGCCAAGATCTGTGTTAGGCACAGAGATTATCCCATTTAATTCTCAAAACAGCACTAATTGTTTACATTTCAGAAATTAACTTGCCAAGAATAAATGTATGACTCTCAAGCCCATGCAGCTTACATCACTCTTGCTAGAATCATTTTAAATATCCAACATTTTAAAAGATATTACCAAGATTTGGTAATACATATTTTATAACTTGGGATGGTTACTGGTGGCAGTAATCAATTGGCAAAAATATTTCCTATCAAGATTTCATGATTTCTAATCCATGGCAGCTTAAGTGGAAATAAACAATAACTAACTAGGACTAAGGGTATCACTCAGATGTGGGATGCATGCTTAGCATGCAGGAAGCCCTGGCTTACATCTCCAGCACCAGGGGGGGAGAAATGGCATGGTGATGTGAGTCTACAGTCCCAGCTACTCAGGAGACTAAAGCAGAAAGATTGCTTCAGCACAGGAGTTTGAGGTCAGCAAGACAAGAGCTCCTGCCCCCAACACATTCCTTTTTTTTTTTTTTTTTTTTTGCCATCTATCACGGAGCCACATCCTAAGCCCTTTTACTTTAGTTTTTATTTTGAGACAGGTCTCACTAAGTTGTCCAGGTGAACATCAAACTTCTGATCATCCTGCTCAGCCTCCCTAACAGCTAGGATAACAAGACATCTGTCATTTGGCCCGGTAAGACCATGTCTTTGGGGGAAAAAACGAAAACAAAAACAAAAAACAAATGAAAGCGCAGCCACACAGGATTTCCTTATCCTGCCTCAGGTGATGTCAATTCAATCAACAGCTGAGGCAATGTTTTCATTCAGTTGACTAGCTGCTTCATATATTTATACAATTTTAATTAAACAAACTCTAAAACTAGCATTTGAGACCCACATGTGACTCTACTGGTATGAGTGAGAGCTAAAACACCACTCTCTTCCATCTTGTTGACTTCTTGCTAACAGAATTAATTGGACAACTGAATCAAACTGTCTCAAAAGTAGAGGATGAAGGACAGAGCCAATCTGTCATATTCCACAAACACAACAATGGTACAAGATAGCGCACCTTGGCTAGGTTCCTGGTAAACCTGCACTTTGCCCATTTCCAACCCCAGCCACCCAGAGAAGAGAAAGGGGAGAAAAGCTGAGGTGGTCACATAACAGACCCAATATTGATTCTGCCATCTTCTCTTAGGGCTTTCTGACCTCTTCCCCACATATGTGGCTCCTGACCCCTGCGTGCCCCAGGTCAGCATGCACAGCTTCCCAAGTCTACATATACAGGCAGCTCTGACTCCTCCACTGCTGAGAGCACTCTGTACCCAGCTCTATATCTGGCCATGGGGCCTGGCCCCTCACATTGTCCATATGAGCTGTCTTTCACATTAGAGGCTCCCCAGTTCCCAAGGTCAGACTGAACAAAGTTGTTGGGGACAGAAAGAGGAGGCTAAGCCAAACAGGGCTATGGGAAGGTGTGGCTCAGGGACAAGCTGAGACTCAAGGCCCCAGTCTGGCCACAGGGACACATTCTGGCTCAGGTCCATACAAATCAGTAATGTGGCAACTCAAGGCCCTGGGCTAGGCAGGGAGCCCAGCTGAGGCTATCTGGAAACTCTCACTGGCATGGCTAGCTACCTCAACTAGGAGACAGAGTCCCCAGAGCAATGAGGGTAAGTGAATGTCAGTCCTCTCTGTGCCTGGAGGCCCATGCTCAGTGTCTGCAGGGCTGGTAGAGGAAGGATGAGCTGACGGCCAAGGTGCAGGCACAGGGAAGGGAGCAACCTGGTTTTTCTACAGGTAACCATGACAGGTTGGTGGAAGAGGTAACTTCAAGCAGGTAATGTAGAATTTGTGGGAGAGTCATGTAGTCAGAGGGCAGCACTACCCCATCCACTCTGGGGTTATAAGGACACCTTATGCCCAGGGCCCAAGATGCTCCAAGTGCCCACTGTTGACCCAGCTGCACAAACACATACACACCCCATAGCATTTGGTCATTTATAGAAGGTGGCCTTTTCCATTCGTGGGACAGTCCTGAGCACAGTAACTAAGAACTTATCCAAGTATTTCCAAATCACCTGGCTCTGGGGCACCCACCCTTCAGAAAGGGATGGATTCCAGGCTCTGCTGGCCTCAATGCATGGATTCCATCTCCCTCCCCACCATTCTCTCCAACTCGCAGGCTCCCTCTCAATCTCTTATACAATGCTTTCTCTCCTTCTCCATTTCCTATCATCTCTCTCCTGATTACTCCCTCAGAGACTTTCAATCTGTCTCAAATATTCAAACCCTCCCCCCGTCTCTCTCTCTCTCTCTCTCTCTCACACACACACACACACACACACATACACACAGAGCAGCAGCAGCATTAGTGGACCCAGCACCCAAGCATCTGTATCCCTGGGCTTGAATGTTGAAAAGAGGCCCCATGCTAAGGCCCCCTTGTATGTGTACTGCATGTGGTGAAGAGGCTCACATTTCATGTGCACATGGGCATAGTGTTTGTGTATTTGTTTAAACCCTTGCTCCTGGGCCTTTGTAGCCCACCCATGGCCCCTTCAGTTGACAGTCAGACTAAACTTTGACATGCTAATCAAAGTGGGTGGGGCTAAGCAGAGCACTATCTGGATCTGTCTATAGCAATAGGCACACACCAGGCACTGCAGAGACAAACGTGGCCAAGACAGACCCTATCTGACTTATGGCTCACTATCTAGTGGGAAGAAGGATGTCAAGAGAATAATTGTTCAGTCAGATGCAAGTACATGTGAGCAAAGGCACATTTTGAGGTTTTGCCTGGTAGATATCCTAGGGACAGGTGGGTCTGGCAGGGCTGGAGGGTCCAGGTCATCTTCCTGGCTCTCACACTACTACCTCAATCCCAACAGCCACCAGGTCAAGGTAACTACTGAAAGTGGACTGGACAAGCTGATTTTGTTAAATGAACTTAAAGAAGCTCAAAATCCTAAGTGTTCATTGAAGCATAATAACTGGAGCCTGACTCCAGGGTATTGCTGAGATCTGAAGGATATGGTGAGAAATGAGAGCACTAGGCACAGTGGCTCCTCGCAAAGGGAACAGCACATGTAATGCCTCTGCAGCAGTATAGAGTGGTGGTCATCAGTCCTGACCTAAGGCAACATGGGGCCCAAAGAAAAAGGGCGGTGTGCCCTGTACTGATCCCTGACCAAGTACAGGGGCTTCAAGCTCTGAGGACTCAGTCCACCTGGGTCAGGAGAGCCTGGAACCAAGATGGAAGGGCATGGAGAGCAGTAGTGACCCCCATAGCTGGAAAGCAGGGGCCACCTCCATGGCAGACAGAGGGCAGACAGAGAGTTGGACTGAGTTTGCATCAAGGAGAAACCATGGTCAAAGCAGGTTTGAAACAGGAAGCAAAAAAGGGCAATCAGAAGAAAGCTTTGCATTTGATTGTCAAGAAAGTAAAGCAACTCAGCTCCAAAAGAATCAAAACCCATAACTGAGCCTCTCCCTCCTGGCATGTATTCTTCTGGTTTTGATGAAGTCCCCTTCTCTAGAGGGACACTTCCCCCACCTAAGAACTTAGTTACTGCATCTTATTAGCCTTCACCAAACTTTCCGTGTACTTGCTTCTCCCACCCACCAAGGGGATGCCCAGCTCCAGGCCTCCAGGGTCTGGCTGTCCCTCTCCCTGCTGTCCTCTCCTATGCACCCATGTGGGATTCTTAGCAGCTCAACTCGGGGCAGATGAAAGATTCTACATACAAAGAGACTTTGTCTCTAGTGGGGAGGGAGGACTGAAAGAACAGAAGCCAAGAGGAGGTGAAGATGCCTTCATAGGAACAGATTCATTCAACACAGTGCATGAAAACCAATGATAGCTGATCATGAACAGAGGCCCCACACAAGTCTAAGTCCAACATCATGGATCAGTGAAAACGCCAGTCCTCAATGCTCATATCTTCAGCTGAAGGAAATGTCTTTTATGTTAGAGGGAGGAGACATACATATGCGGATAAGTAGAAAGTTCATTTGGATTTTAGGGATCCAAATTGATGGAAATAAGTCAAAAGACTTAAACTAACTTTCACAACCCCCCTCCCAGAAAGCCTATTGCACCTCTTCTATTGAATGTTTACTTGAGGAAGCAGATGGTGATTATAAAGAGGCTGAAACTCAGTTGATCCTTTTTCTTATACTTAAATTTTAATTAAGCAAGTAAGATATAGACACATCCTTCTGGTCAAGATCTTAAACACCATAGTTAAGGCAAAAATCACCAGCCTTTTAACACCAGACTTCTCTTCCAGAAGTGAGGGCTCCTGTTTGCTATGGGTACCTCAGGCAATTTCTATGCATTCACATGCCTGACCCTTATCAAATAGATGGAGAAAACATACATTCAACATTGCCAGCACAAAAAGATATCATTCCCCAAGTTCATACTTTGTTTTTTCACTAAACAATATACTTTGAAAAGCTGGGTTAGAAAATACAGACCTATTCTTTTCTTCCTAACTTCTGCCAAGTCTTGCATGGTGTGAACATGCCATTTTTGGGCAGGTCACCATCCACAAGAGTTCTCATTGTACACACATGCCATGGAAACATCTGGTCACAGGTAGCTCATTGCATACTACCACCAGAGGTCTAGTAAAGTGCTTTCAAGGGGCATTAGAATTGGGACAGTCCAGGATTCCAAACTAGAAAATATGTGGGACTACAATGCAATTAACCATAAGCCTAAGACTTACACACAGTTATGTATGTGAAATGAGTGAAGTCCTGAAGACACCAAGGAGGACCACTGATGTCTACCATGGCTCACTAGATGGCATCAGCAAATACAGCCCAAGCCCACGAGCCAAATCAGGTCCCTCCAAAGCCTCTTTTTACAAAATTTCAGCCACACTTCTTTGTTTACAAATTCATCCTGGATGCAACTGAAGACTGGGCATAACCACAAAGCTGAAAATATTATCTGGCCCTTTACAGAAAAGAGTGGCCTACCCCTGCTCTACAAGAGAGCACAGCATCTGCAAAAGATGATAATCCAGCAGAGAGATTAATATAAATGGAAGAAATACTGCATTATCACCAACACTGAGTGGGAAGGGATCATAGATGTCCTCTAACACCATCAATATCTGTGTTTACAAAAAGGGTAGAAGTTTGGGAAGGAAACAAACAAAACTTTCTTCAGAAGTTACAAGTTTAGGCTTCTGAGTCAAAACTCATCTTTGCATCTTGGCTTCCACTTCCCCTTAATTGACAGTGAGGCCTTGCTAAGTTAATTAAGATCCCTCAGCTTCAGTTCCCTCATCCATGCCAATTAGAAAATTGGTCCCACAGAGTTACTGTAAACTTTCTGCCAAGCATTTAACACATGGATATTGGACACATGCATATACAAATCAACTTCCAACATCTTGGATATCTATTAAATACAGTAATAGTTATGGGATGGCCATCTTTCTGTATACATGCTAACCTTCAAATAAGCTCTTAAAAGCACAACAGAGTTCTCGAGAGTACTTGGAACAGAATGAAAAATTTTAGCGATACAAACTGATAGGAATAATTCAATCTTCTATTAGTAGCCTATCTGCAGGATTCTTGCCAAGGAACCTCAGTCTTCTATTAGTAGCCTATCTGCAGGATTCTTGCCAAGGAACCACTACTCAAGGCACTTTAATAGTCCTAGGGCTTGAGGCCCAAACCAAGGACTCATCATTTCAAATTTGTCCTTAGGATATGCTAAGACTCCTCTCCCTACACCCTCTATCCATTGGTTCTTGTCTTGAAGGTTTATGGGAAACATCAGATGCCTTGTTCACAGGACAGCCCCCACCGTATCTCCAGACAGTTCTCTGGACCCTGTGTATTCCCTTCTGCAGGATATTTCCTGAAGCCTTTCCTTATCTCACATGGCTCAAATGCCCTGTATCAACCTAAATATGGTCCCTTAAATTCTAGTCTTCGAATATAAGACTATAATCAAATTCTAAAGTAAGGGCTGAAGGTGTTGCTTACTTCCACTCTGAGGGTGTACCACTCTGGGCTGGGGCAGCACTAAAAAAAATTCCTAATGTGAGACCATCTTCAAAATGGCACAGTGGAGAGTGAAGTATCCATTTGGAAAGGACTATCAATATAGTGACTACTTATGGCACAAATTATTCAAATAGAAACACTGTTTCTACTTTTAATTCTTTCTCCTGCAGCAAATTCAGGTTGTGCTCTTCATCACTCCTCAAGAAAAGTGAGTTTTAAAGGCTATCCTCAAAAACATGACAGGGCAGGCTGGTAGAAGCCTCATTAGCACAAGGTTTTAGTGTGAAATGGAGAATGAAAAGCACATTCCCATCCTTTCCCCCATAAGCTACAGTTGCTTTTGTTTATCCTAAATCAACTATAGAATGTAGAAGAATTATTTATAGCATGTGAGAAAACCCATCCTTTCCAGAGGATCTCTGCATCTTTTAAAGTACAAATCACACTCCTCTATGAATGAGTTTCCAGAGTCTGCTAAGTTTCATGAATTAAACCACACTGCAAGAGATCATCTGCTGTGGACAGACTAGAAGTCATTAGACACCAACCATCCTGAAGCTCAGGAGTGTGACTCAGTGGTAGAATGCTTACCCAGTATGTGTGAGGCTCTGGGTTAGAGCCCAAGCACCACAGGAGTAAAAAAATTTTTTTAATGTTTATTTTTTAGTTGTAGGTGACAGAACATCTTTATTTTATTTTTATGTGGTGCTGAGGATCGAACCCAGTGCCTTATGCGTGCTAGGCAAGCACGCTACCACTGCGCCATAATCCCAGCCCCAGGAGTAAAAATTTTTAATGTACCTTTTTTTCTTTAAATTCATGACCCTGAGAGATGATTCATATTGGAGATGAGCAATACTGGCACAGAAGTATATTGTTTTCCCACTGGGTAATGCTCTTCTATCTGCAAATGGTTAGTGGAAATGAGTGAAGACTTGGGCTTGCCTTCAACAGTGACTAGCTGCCAGGACTGGGGCACATCCCTAGGCTGAATGTTTACCTTCCAGAAAACAAGGAGAGAAACCTGGTATAATGCTCCCTGCACCAGAATTTCAGCTCCATGCAGCAGAGTTTATTATTTACTAAAAATAGTTTACTATTTTCTACCATATGTCCAGTGCCTGAGAGAGCACCTAGTACTTGACAGAGGCTCAATGAAGTGTGTTGAATAAACCCTCACCTCACTGAGTTGCAATGATTGACAAATGGAACTGAAGTAATCTATCAACAAAAAGGCATCAAAACACAAAGGGTTGTTACTTTATTATTGATAAAATTCTAAAACAAGTAGTATAGTTAATAAATATGTAATACATGTCATTATTTTTACATGGAATTTAACCATGACCAATGACATGAAAAATCATCTTTGTGATTCAACTATGAAAACAATAGGGCTGGGGTTGTGGCTCAACCATAGAGCACTTGCCTCACATGTGTGAGGCACTGGGTTCAATTCTCAGCACCACATACAAATAAATGAATAAAACAAAGGTCCATCAACAACTAAAATAATAATGTCAAATATCCTCAAAATTCATCCCTTAATTAAAATTGTTAACCACTCACTCATCTATCTCCCAACCATCCAACATCTCAGCATGATGCAATTTCAGCTCCCTTCAAGGCATTTGCCTAATTATCCAAATTCTCACCAACATTTTTTAGCCATACACTATACATCTGACATATTAACAGCTTTTTCCTCTGTAACTCCTATCTGCCAAGATGAAAATTACTGCAGACTAATTGGATACATACATGCAAATGGCACCTCCATGTTCTCCATTTGCGTATTCCTTCATGTAGCCTGAGGCCTTTACTACAGATCATATGCTTACTTTGAAACATGAAATATAGAAGTCATTCTCCTGCTTGCAGACATATCCACAGTATTCATAACCTTTTTTTTGCCCTGAGGAAAAATATCTTTCTGAGATGCCACTGTCATTACAAACCTCCCATCCACTATCCCCTATATTGGAACCTGCTTTGTAGAGTGAATCCGAGGGGGATTCTCAGTTGACAAGGCCACTCTAACACAATTCTTCACATTCCACTTTGTTCTACCATTTATTATCGCAGCCCTAGCAATAGTCCACTTATTCTTTCTCCATGAAACAGGATCTAACAACCCATCTGGGCTCATCTCTACAATTAAAGATATCCTAAGCCTATTGATTCTAGTTTTAGTCTTCATGGTCCTAGTCTTGTCCTCCCCAGACCTCCTAGGAGACCCTGACAATTATACCCCTGCTAATCCCTAAATACTCCTCCACACATTAAGCCACAGTGCTATTCCCTATCTGCCTATGCTATCCTCGGATCTATTCCTAATAAACTAGGCAGAGTCCTCACACTAGTAGTCTCAATCCTAATCCTACATCTTCCATGTATCTAAACAACAAAGCATAATATTCCAACCCTTAAGCCAATGTTTATTCTGAGTCCTAGTTGCAGACCTCTTTACACTAACTTGAATTGGAGACCAACCAGTAGAATACCCATTTATCATAATTGGTCAATGAGAATCTGTCCTCTATTTCACTATTATTCTACTTTTTTTTGCCAACTGTCAGTTTAATCAAAAACAAACTCCTCAAATGAAGATCCCTGATACTATAATGTTACTTTGGTCTCATAAACCAAAAATGAAGCCTTAAACCTTCTTAAAGCAATATTCAGGGAAGAAATTACATATTCCACCTTCAACTCCCAAAGCTGATATTACTAACTTAAACTACTCCCTACATTAATACTCGACCAGTTCCTCCAAATTTGACTTCTGACTGTTCTCCACTCAGCTATTAATCTAATAGCTCCTATGTATAGTGTGCAATAATGCTTGGCTTCATTAATAATGTACAACCCATAAACAATCCTCAACAGTGCATAGTACATTATGCTTAATCAACATTAATACCTAACCCCATGCAAATAAGCAAATACAACCAATACTCACATAGTACATAAAATATAACATCAAGAATGTGGATATATCCAACCAGTAGCAATTCTAGTATTGCATTGCAAATTAAATTCACTAGAGAAACATACCCCATTCTGTCATAAACCTTCCTCATCCAAATGACTATCTCCTTTCAATGGTGGTCTCTTAATCTACCACCCTCCATGAAATCATCAACCCGCCCAATCTGTGTCCCTCTTCCTGCTCTGATCCTATAAAACTTCGGGGTAGCTAACATGAAACTATCTGGCATCTAGTGCCTAACTCAGGGCCATAATTTGTAAACTTGCCCACTCGTTCCCCTTAAATAAAACACTATGATGGATTAATGCCATTTTAGCTTGTGATCCAACATAACTGCACTGTCGTGCCTTTAGTGGTTTTAGTTTTGGGGTATGCTTCCATTCACCATTAGCTGTCAGAGGCCCCAACACAGTCTATTCAATTGTAGCCGAACTTACTGATCAATATTATCATCTCACATATTAACAAGAAGGTGTTAATATATTCACGCTTGATGGACAAAAAATTTTTCAATACAGAATTTGACAAGGGTTCCCCACACCACACCAACTCTCATGGTAATTAAAATCCAACCTACCTCTACCCTTAACCCTAAATTTTGTAGTTCTTACATGGTCTAAATATTATTAATTTAATCTCAGTATGTCTGCATAATCAACTACTTCCATCCTAATACCAATATTTCACACTAACAAAATATAAACAACAATTTAACTAAAAAAATTCTATTGCATCTATATTAGTTAATATAATAATACTTACATATTACTTAATTTAACACACCCTATATAATAAATGCCAATTATAAGCCCGTATGCAGTCAAACAAGCCTGCAATCTGTTAATATACCTTAAATAAGCAAAACATTGAAAATGCTTAGATGAGTATACATATACTCCATAAACATAGAGGTTTGGGCCTAGCCTTTTTATTAGCTTATAGTAAACTTACACATGCCCTCTATATCAAAATATGATCAAAAGGTGCAGATATCAGCTTCACTAAAAATAAAGTGGCTCACAATGCCTTGCTCAACAACACACCCACAAGACACAGCAGTAATTAAAATTAAGCATACAAATGGAAGTTTGACTAAGTTATACTATAATAAGGTCGGTAAATTTTGTGCCAACCACCATGGTCATACAATTAACCCTAGTTAATAAAGTATGTTGCAAAGCGTGATTAAAAAAACAACTAAATAAGACTGAGATTTAACTAAGCTGTAGAAAGCCCTAGTGATAATAAAAGTAGTATACAAAAGTAGTCTTAAAATATATGAATTCACGATAGCTAAGGCCCAAACTTGGATTAGATACAACACTATGCTTAGCCCTAAACATAAATAATCAACAAACAAGGTTATTCACCTGAGTACTACTAGCAACAGCTTAAAACTCAAAGGACTTGGCGGTGCTCTATATCCTTCTAGAGAAGCTTGTTCTATAATTGATAAACACCGATACACCTTACCACCTTTTGCAATAGCAGCCTATATACTGACATCTTCAGCAAATCCTAACAAGCCCTCATAGTAAGCACAAGAATATTACACAGGAACGTTGGGTCAATGTGTAGCCTTTAAGGCAGAAAGAAATGAGCTCCATGCCAGGCGCAGTGGCGCACACCTGTAACCCCAGCACTTTGGGAGGCTGAGACAGGAGAATTGTGGGTTCAAAGCCAGCCTCAGCAACGGTGAGGTGCTAACCAACTCAGTGAGACCCTGTCTCTACATAAAACACAAAATAGGGTTGGCGATGTGGCTCAGTGGTCAAGTGCCCCTGAGTTCAATCCCTGGTACCCCCCAACCCAAAAAAAGAAATGAGCTCCATTTTTTAGCTTCTAGAACAACACTTATGATAGCTTTTATGAAACTTAAAAGCTCAAGGTGGATTTAGTAGTAAGCTAAGAATAGAGAACTTAGCTCAATTGGGCAATAAAGCACACATACATCTTATGCCTGTCACCTTTTTTAAGTACTATTAACTATAACCTGATATCTAATCTTTGTGCACTAGCAATATGAGAAGAGATAAGTCATAATAAGGTAAGCATACTGCAAAGTGCCTGGAATAACCAAAATGTAGCTTAACAATCTACAGTGCTCGGCTTACACTCAGATGGTTCACATAACTATGGACATTTTGAACTAATGCTAGCCCAAGAGCCTAAAATCTGACTAACAAAATATCAGTTGAATAAAACATTTATGCGAATAACAGTATATGAGATAGAAATTCTTAACGGGAGCTATAGAGACAGTACCATAAGGGAAAGATGAAAGACTAAAAATATAAAAAAACAAAGACTAAAACTTTTACCTTTTGCATAATGATTTAACTAGAAACGACTTTACAAAAATAATTTAAGCCAAGAACCTTGAAACAAGATGAGCTACTTAGGAGCAGCTAATTAGAGCCAATCCGCCTATGTAGCAAAATAGTGTAATGAGTTATAAGTAGAAGTGATACTATCAAGCATGGTGATAGCTAGTTGTCCGAATTAGAATTTTAATTCAACTTTAAATTTACCCAAAGCACTAAAAATTTCAATGTAAATTTAACTGTTAATCTAAAGAGACAGTTCCTTAGAAGAAGGAAATTACCTTAATTGTGGAGTCAAACTTTAAACTATCATAGTTGGCCTAAAAACAGCCATCAATTAAAACAGCATTTAAGCCTAACTCAAATTCAACTCAAACTTAATACCAATACTTTAAATGAACACCTAATCCTAACTGGACTGACTTATTACTATATAGAAGCAATGATGTTAATATAAGTAACAAGAAACAACTTGTTCCTGTGTAAGTTTATAGCAGTATGAATAATTCACTGATAGTTAACAACTATATAACACACACACAACTTAACCATTATTGACTATATTGTTAACCCAACACCGGCATGCACTTAAGGGAAAGATTAAAAAAATAGAAGGAACTCAGCAAACACTAACCCAACCTGTTTACCAAAACATTACCTCTTGAATCCAAGCTATTAGAAGCACTGCCAGCCCAGTGACAAACATTTAATGGCTGTGGTATCTTGACTGTACAAAGGTAGCATAATCATTTGTTCCTTAAATAGGAACTTGTATGAACCGCTTGACAAAAATTTAACTGTCTCTTACATTTAATCAGTGAAATTGACCTTCCTGTGAAGAGATGAGAATAAAATAGTAAGAGCAGAAGACTCTATGGAGCTTGAATTTAATTAATAGCCTAAGCACTCTCAACAATAACCCTTCAGAGCCTAAAACCCTGCCCAAGGGCTAAAAATTTTGGTTGAATCAACCTCTGACTGATTATAATCCAGATATAAATCTGTGTAAATTTTAATTCATTAATTGACCCAAATTATGTGAGCAACAGATCGTTATCCTCGGGATAACAGCGCAATCCCACTCAAGAGTTCCTATCGACAGATAGTGTTTATGACCTTAACATTGGATCAGGACATCCAGATGGTATAACCTCTACTAATGGTTCATTTGTTCAATGATTATAGTCCTACTTGATCTGAGTTTAGACCCGAGAAACTCAGGTCGGTTTCTATCAAATATTTCTCCCAGTATCAAAGGACAACAGAAATAAGCCCAATTCCACACTCATGCCTTAAAATAATAGATGAAATAATCTAAATCTCGTACATTGTTACCTACCCCACCCTAGAAAAGGGTCTGTAAAGATGGCAGAGTCCAGCAATTGCCTAAGACTTAAAATTTTATTACCAGAAGTTTAATTCCTTATCACATATATTTTTAGTAAACTTACTCCTCCTGATTGTCCCAGTCTTAGTAGCTATGGCTTTCTTAACTCTAGCACAATGAAAAATACTGGGTTATACACAACTTCAAAAAGGACCCTATAGCTTATAGGACCCTATGGCTGACTTCAACCATTCGCTGATGCAATGAAATTATTTATTAAAAAGACACTCAAACCTCTAACATCTTCCATCATCTTATTTATTATTGCTCCTTCCCCTAGCCCTCACTCTTCTGGCATTTACAATATGAATCCCACTACCCATACCACAACCCCTCATTAATATAAACATAGGAATACTCTTTATCCTCACAACCTCAAGCTTAGCCATATACACAATTTTATGATCAGGATGCCCATCTAATTCTAAATATGCCTTTATTGGAACACTAGAAGCTGTAGCACAAACAATCTCCTATGAAGTAACTAGCCATTATTCTACTATCAGTCCTACTTATAAATGGATCACTTCCTCTAGAACCCTAATCACAACTCAACAATATATGATTACCACTACCAACGTGACACTTACCAATAATATGATTTATCTGAACACTAGCAGAAACAAACCGAGCTCCTTCTGACCTCACAGGAGACTCAGGACTTGTATCACGATTCAATGAAGAATATGCTGCGGGCCCCTTTGCTCTATTTTTTACAGCCAAATACACTAATATTATTATAATAAATGCTTTAACCAAAACTCTTTTTATAGAGGCACTCTTCAACCTACCAATCCCTGAAACCTTTACATTTAGTTTTGCCCTAAAAACCCCTAACCTTAACTTCAACATTCTTATGAATTCGAGCATCATACCCATAGTTCTATACGACCAACTCATGTGCTTATTATGAAAAACATTTACCCCTAATATTCGCTTTATGTATGTGACATGTCTCCCTACCCGTTATTGTAGCATGTGTAACCCCTCAAACCTAAAGAAATATGTCTAACGAAAGAGTTACTTTGATAGAGTAAATAATAGAGGTATAAATCCTCTTATTTCTGGAACCATAAGATTTGAACCTAGAATTCTTGCATGCTACCTTATACACCAAGTCCTACTAGTAAGGTCAGATAAATAATCTATCAGGCCCATATCCGATAATGTTGGTTTATATCCTTCCCACATTACTTAAACTCTTAACTTCCTCTACCATTTATCTCACCTTATTTTCAGAAAAGTTTATTACACATATTAGTTCCTATTGACTATTCATCTGACTAGAATTAGAAATAAGCATACTAGCCATTATTCCTTTTTTAATTAACAAAGTGAACCCCTGATCAAGAGAAGCTGCATCCAAATTTTCTTAATTTGGGCCACAGCATCAATAATTATAGTAACAGGTGATATTACCAAATTTATGGATAGAGGACAATGAACTTTAATCACCTCCAACAATGAGATCTCATCCCTAATATTTGCTGTAGTGCTGTCAATAAAAATGGAATTAGCCTCATTTTATCTGAGTCCCAGAAGTTACTCAAGGAGCCCTGCTTATATCATGATTAATTCTACTAACATGACAAAAAATTGCCCCAATTTCCATTATGATTCAAACTGCTCCTTCAATCAACTTTTCCTTAATAATAAAAATACAGATACTGTCCATTACATTAGGAGGATGAGGACTTAACCAGACCCAACTACAAATCAGCATACCATACTCATCAATCGCTCACATAGGTTGAATGATTGCAATTGTCACATTCAACCCTACATTATGCTTAATGTAATTATTTATCATACGCTTACAATCAACATATGCATGTTATTCCATTACAATAAAAAAACCACCAGCCTTTCACTCTCCAATATTTCTACATATGATGAATGTACTCAACATCCCTAACATTGTCTCCATCCTCCAACAATACTAAAATAAAATGACAATTCCAAAGTACAAAAACAACCCGCTTTATACCAACCCTTATAATTGCATCTACCCTCCTCCTCCCCTTATGCCACTACTACCAATCTTAAGCTAGGAATTTAGGTTAAACTTAGACCAAGAGCCTTCAAAGTTCTAAATATTAATATTAGATTAATTTAATTCCGGCAATAAGGACTGCAAGACTTTACCTTACATCAACTGAATGCAAATCAATTACTTTTATTAAGCTAAGGCCTGAAATAACCCGTTTCTCTAGACTGATGGGATTTTAACCCATAAAAATTTAGTTAACAGCTAAATGCCTAACTCACCTGGTTTCAATCTACTTCTCCAGCCCTAAGAAGAAAAGGGCAAGAGAAGCCCCAGCAGAGGTGAAGCTGCTCCTCTGACTTTGCAATTCAATATGATAATTCACCTCAGGACTTGGTAAAAAGAGGAATCAACCTCTGTCTTTAGATTTATAATCTAATGCTTGTTTGGCCAGTTTACCACCTACCTATGTTCATCAACCACTGATTATTCTCCATTAACCACAAAGAAATCAGAACACTATACCTGTCATTTGGTGCCTGAGCTGGGACAGTAGGAACAGCACTTAGTCTATCAATTTGAGCTGAACTAGGTCAACCCAGAGCCTTCCTAGTGGGTGATCAAATTTATAATGTATTCGTGACTACACATGCGTTCCTAATAACTTTCTTTATAGTTATACCTATTATGATTGGTGGGTTCAGAAACTCACTAGTTCCCCTTGTAATAGGAGGCCCTGATGTAGCACTTCCTCAAATCAACAGCATAAGCTTCTGACTTCTACCTCCACCATTTCTTCTGCTTCTCGCCTCTTCTATAGTTGAAGCAGGCACAGGAACTGGTTGAACAGCAGATCCCCCATTAGCTGGACCTTGCACACGCAGGAGCCTCTGTAGATTTATTTTCTCACTCAACTTGGTAGGTGTGCCATCAATCCTAGGGGCAAATAATTGTATTACTACCATTATTAACATAAAAGCCCCTGCCATATCACAGTACTAGACCCCACTATTTGAATGATCAGTACTAATTCAGCCCTGCTACACCTATCCCTTCCAGTTCTTGCAGCAGGGATTGCCACACTCCTAACAGATTGAAACATAAATACGATGTTTTTTGATCCTTTTGAAGGAGGGGACCCTATCCTAACCAACACCTATTTTGATTTTTTGGATAACCGAAACTACATATACTAATTCTACTAGGATTTGGCATCATCTCCCATATTTTTACTTATTATTCAGGTAAAAAGGAACCTTTTCAATACATTGGAACAGTTTGAACTACCCTACAATTGGCTTTTTAGGATTCATCATGTGAGCACACCACATATTTACCGTAGCAATGGCTGTGGACACCCAAGCATACTTCATGTCAGCAACCATAATTATTGCTGTTCCAATTGGAGTTAAAGTTTTCAGCTGACTTGAAACTTTACATGGAGGCAATATTAAATGATCCCCAGCAATACTTTGAGCCCTTGGCTTTATTTCCCTATTTACTGTAGGAGGCCTAACAGGCACTGTTCTAGCTAACTCATCACTAGACATTGTATATTACATGATATATATTATGTAGTAGCTCATTTTCATTATGTCCTATCAACAGGGACTGTGTTTACAATAATGGCAGGATTTGTTCATGGGCTCCCTCTTTTCTCTGGTTATGCCCTAGATGCTGTAGCTAAAATTTACTTCACTGTTATATTTGTAGGAATAAATGTAACTCTCTTCCCACAACATTTCCTAGGATTATCAGCCATACCACAATGGTATTTTGACTACTCACAGATGTATAGAACATGAAATACTGTATCTTCAATAGGTTCATTTCTCTCTCTTTTACAACTGTAATAATTATAATTTTTATAATTTGAAAGACATTCACATCAAAACAAGAAGCCCTAACTGTAGAATTGACAACAACTAACCTGGAGTGATTACATGGATGCCTTCCACCTCACCACACATTTGAATAATCAACCTATGTTAAAGCATAATTCAAGAAAAGGAGGAATCAGGGGCTGGAGTTGTGGCTCAGTGGCAGCACACTTGCCTCACATGTGTGAGGCACTGGGTTCGATCCTCAGCACCACATAAAACTAAATAAATGAAGTAAAGATATTTTAAAGAAGAAAGGGAGGAATCAAACCTCCTATGACTAGTTTCAAGCCAGCCCCATAACCATTGTGAATTTCTTTGTAAGACATCAGTAAAAATATTACATAATTTTGTCAAAGTTATTCTACAGGTAAAATCCTTTCTATCTTCATGAACAAGGATTTGAACAAGAATTTGAACTAGGATTTCAAGATGCTATATCATCTTTGTAGAATAACTAATACACTTTTACAACCATACACTTACAACTGTATTCTTTATCAGCTCCTTAGTTCTTTATATTACCTCACTTATACTTATCACAAAACTCATTCCCACAAGTACCATGGATGCTCAAGAAGTTGAGACTATCTGAACTCTTCTACCCAGTATTATCTTCATCCTAATGGTGCTTCCCTCATTACAAATTTTATATATAATAGGTGAAACTAATGACCCTTTGTTAACAGTAAAAACAGTAGCCCAACAATGATATTGAAACTATGAATATACAGATTATGAAGACTTACATTTTGACTCCTACATAGTTCCCACCTCTGACTTAAAACCTGCAGAATGGTGACTTCTAGAAGTCGATAATTGAGCAGTTTTACCTATAGAATTACCAGTTGGCATGTCAATTTCACCAGAAGATGTTCTTCACTCTTGAGGAGTCTCATGCCTCAGACTAAAAACAGATGCCATTCCAGGTCGATGTAACCAAGCTACCCTAACATCAAGGTGACCAGGATTATATTACTCACAATGCTCAGAGATCTGTGGGTCTAATCACAGCTTCTTGCCAATTGTCCTTGAATTTGTTCCACTGCAACACTTTGAAAACTGATCTTCATCAGAATTATAAATTCATTATGAAGCTAACTATAGCATTAACTTTTTAAGGTAAAGATTAGGAGCTTAAATCTCCTCATAATGAGATGCCCAACTAGAAACATCATTTATTATCATTATTTCAATAATTTTCACACAATATATAATTATTACAACCTAAAATCTCAAACCATTCATACCATTCTAACCTCACACCAAAAGATAGGAAAGTGATTGGCCATACTCCCCTTGAGAAAAAAAATGAATGAAAATTGATTTGCCTCTTTCCTTACCCATACAATACTAGGATTACCTATTGTTATCTTCATTATTTCATTCATCAATATTCTATTTCCTTCCCTTAATCGACTTAGCAATAGACTAGTCTCTTTTCAATAACGATTAATTCAGCTTGTACTAAAACAAATCAGGATGATACATAATTCAAAGAGACGTACCTGATCTCTAATACTCACTCATTATATTTATTGAAGGAACAAATTTACTCAGACTATTACTTCACTCTTTTATACCCATCACCCAACTCTCAAAATCCAGGAATAGCAATTCCCTTATGAGCCGGAGCATACATTAGAGATGAAAGATTAGATTAGATCCGATGTTGGCTTGGGATTTGCTTTCTAAAGTGCTCTGCTGCAGGTCCCATAATTGGGAACTGCCTCCCCAAAGGCGCCTGGAGGGGCCCGCGACAAGCCCCGTTCCTGCCAACCCAGAGGAGAAGGAAGGAGTGAGGGAGGCAGGGGTTCACTGGCGACACGAGGCTGGCGTTTCCTTCAGTACCCACATCCCTGGCCCTGGGACCTGGCCCATGCAGCCGCAGGGATCTCCGCCCTGTGCACCTGTGCTGGGTAAGGCCAGAGCCCGGCAATCCACTCGGCTACTCGCTGCTGACTCCCGCCGCCTACCTGGCCCTGACCCCAGTCCCCTCACCGACTCACCATCAGCTGTGGAAGGAAGAAAGAACTGGATCTTCAAGGGGCGTCTCTGGAAGCCAAATCGCGGTTACAGGCTCAAGAACCTCATCTGCTGCAACTAAGACGCCTCGCCACGCCACGCGGTGGCACGTGAGTGGGAACGTGCGGGGGCAGGCGAGGAAGCAGGTGGCTGGGTTTTGGGCGTGGTCTACCCCAGGGAGGAGGAGCAGGATCTTCCGGTCGGGACCTTAGGAGTGTGGCCACATAGCTAGACTCCGAGTGAAGAAAGCAGGACCTAAAGCTGGGACCAAGGAGTTGCCTGGCTTGATTTCTTAAGTTTTAGTTTTAGTTTTTGTTTTTTTCCTGTTTTGTTCTGTTTCGTTTCTTTCTTTTTTTGTAGTGGTGGGGATGGAACCTTGTGCATGCGAGGCAAGCACTCTACCAACTGAGCTATATCCACAGACCATCCATAAAGCAGGATGAAATTATGCTATTTGCAGGAAAGTGAATGGAACTGGAGATCATCATATTAAAGCAAGCCAGTCAGACTCAGAAAGACAAATGTTGATGTTTTCTCATGGAAATCTGCACAGGGGAAAAACAACATGGAAGTAGTAGGGGGACTTTCAGGGAAGGGGTCAGGACCAGGGTGTAAGGAGCATATGCAATGGGCATGCCTGAACATGCAGGGGACTCACTGGGTTGCTGGCCATAAAGAATAGCAGCCACTGACTTGCTTAGTCGTGCCTGCTTGCAATGATGGGGGCCGAAAAGAAGTCCAGCCCATGCAATCCAGGGCTGCAAAAGGGCCCAGCCCATGTAATCGACAAAGGAACAAGGGGGGTGGGGCTAACAGCAGGCCTACTGGCTACAATTGATAGGGGTCACAACCCATGCACATGTGCAGAAGAAAAGCCCAGTAGCAATTATACTACCTCACTGGACATGACCAATGGACATTGACTTTTACTGGGTGTAACCAATCACCAGCCCACACGAACAACTTAGTTCACACCACCAACTTGGAACTGCTTTTAAACTGCTGGCCCTGCTACAGTTTTTGGGCCTTGCTCCAAGGACATCAGTGAGACTGGCCATCTTGCTGTTTGTCCCTGGGTCAGCTCCACCATTCCCTGATGTCCAGCTGTCGGCTGAAGAGAACCACCAGACAAGGACAACATCTGCTCTTTGGCTAAGTCACCTGGCATCAGAGGTACTTTGGGGATCGTGGTTGCCCTAGGATTATATGAATTAATTGTAAAGTTTAGTTGCCCTAGGATTATGTGAATTGTAATGTTTAGTTGCCCTAGGATTGTGTGAGTTGCAAGCAGGACTTAACTACCCTAGAATAGTGTAACTTACCTATAGTGCTTGATTAGTGTGCATCAAATGCTAGTTGGGGTGCTCCAGCACGCCCAATACTGTGGGAAGCCAGGTTAGGAAAGCTGTTGAGCCTGGCTTCAGCGGTGGCAACAGCCTGCTTGACTGGGCTTCACGTCTCTTTTCCCATTCCTCTGCAGATGATAGCAGAAGTTGCGGAGTTCTGCGCATGTTGCCAATATAGAGGATGCAGCTCTGTGCATGTACCCTGGCAGGGTGGTCAGCGGGGCTGGATGTTCCTGTTTTCTGTAAATAGTCAAACAGGAAGAATTCTGTGAAGCTTGTGCAATCTAGGAGGATGTCTGTGTTTTGTGGAAGCTGAGCTGTCTCTGAGAAATTATTGTTATGATCTATAAAATATTTTTGGCTGAGGATGTGGTATGGCTGGCTGTCTAGTTTTTCAGATGGGTTGATTGCACTTTTGACCTGGCTATGTAATGCATCCTATATAAATATGGGAAGTAAGGTGAATAAAGTGTCTCATTTGCCACCAGCACTTGAGTCCCGCTCATCTTTTCATCCGCCTATCCTGCTTACTGCACAATACTTTTTGCATTAAATAATTATATTGGATGATTGTTGTGATTGAACATACACTTGTATTTAAAGACAAACCACCTCTGAGTAACTATTAATTACACATGCTGCTCATGACACAGGGTTAGGGTGAAGGGGTTACAGAGGATAATAGGGAAGGAGATATAATCAAAGCATGTCGTATGCATAGATGGAAATCTCATGTGAAACTCATTATTTGGTACAATTAATATGCACCAATGGGCTGGAGTTGTGGTTCAGTGGTAGAGTGCTCGCCTTCATGTGTGAGACACTGGGTTCCATCCTCAGCACCATGTAAAAAATGAATAAAGCTATTGTGTCTATCTGCAACTAAAAATATTTTTTTTAAAAATGCAATAATGATTATAATTGCTTTTTAAACAACATTTTAAAACTATTTCTAATAACTGAATATCTCTTTTAATGATTCTTTTATGAATTTGGGTTTTCTTGCTTTCTTTAAGAAATGTTATCTACAAGACTTCCTGAGTGACCATTCCTAGATTCTTCATAACTCTTTGAAGATTTTGTTTTTCAAATCATTTAAACAGCTGAGAGAATGAATTTTAGACCATGCTAAGTATGTTTATAGCAGATACTTTCCCCATAACTGAGCTAGAGTGCTTGCTTAGCATGTGTGAGGCTTTGTGTTCGATCACCAGCACCACAAAACATTAAGAAAATTATAACTAGAAATACTAAGAGAGAGGCTGGGGCTGTGGCTCAGTGGTAGGGTGCTTGCCTCGCATGCGTGAGTCACTGGGTTCAATACTCAGCACCACATAAAAGGATATATAAATAAAATTGCATCCATCTACAACTAAAAATTAAAATTAAAAAAAGAAATTCTAAGAGAACACTAAGAATATATCATTTTATTTTAGAAAAAGTAAATAAAAAATTCAGATACCTCCCACACCCAAAATTAAATTGACTCTTCACTAGAGCCAAACTTCTAAACCATGCTCATCTCCTTATATGTCTTTGTTCTCTTTCTCCTTTTTCAGTTTGCAAAATTCTTATGGTTATACCTAAAAGACTAGTGCATAGATTAATGTAGTGTCATGTACTTTAATCTTTCTAAAATGTATCTTTAAGAGGGGAAAAAGGTATCATTGGGACAGCTGTTTTGAATAATAGGTAACATTAGAAAAAACCCACGTGGGATAAAATCCTTTGAAGTAAATTCAAACAGTCTTCATTTGCAGTAATGCAATGAGATTTTAGAGAAAATGTCAATGTAAAAGATGGTTTCAGGGATGGGAGTTTAGCCCAGTGACAGAGCATGTGCTTAGGATACATGAAGTCCTGGTGCAATCCCCAACACTTTCCCAAATATGAATATATTATCTTCTTGTGAATATAATATTTCTGACATTATTTTTTGTTTGTTTTTGGTGTAGGGTGGACAAGGGAAAAGAATATTCTTTATTTTTCTCCTTTTCTTTTTTTCTTTAGATTCCCTTAACTTTATTCTGTAACTTCCTCTCCCATCTGTGCAGGTATCACTCCAGGTCCTGAGGCTCCAGAGCTTTGGCTTCAGTGGTATCCAGGCCAAGGTTACTTATGCTAGGGCTGCAGCTTCTGATGCCAGAGCTTCAGCTACAGCAGGATGAAGTACCCTGTGAAGAGCATGGTGATACCACCAACCCCACTCTTCTTCACTGTGGTGTTGCACCTGATCCAGCCTTTGCACACAGCTCCCAACAGTCTCCTCAGAAGAAAGCTGCAGGTGGTAAGCCTGGCCAGGGTTCTAAATGCCTTAAATAGGTCAGATTTCTTCCCAAGAAAAGGAACTTGTGAGAGACTTTCTCCCTGAGGGCTGGAGAGCTGAAACACCTGGGCAATTGAATTCCAATAGTGAGATTTCACCAGCAACACCCCTAGTCCTACAGAACCAGGATAGAGCTCTGGAAACCACTCCAACCCCATGCACCTGGGAGGGGTCTTTTAGTTGGCAGTACAAATGTGACTGATTAAGGAGCTTTTAGAAAAGTCATGTGGAGCTGCATGTGGAAAACTGGCACCCAGTGTACAATGCTTGGGCCTGACAGACACAGCTCATGCCTTAGTCTCCACTGGCAACTTTTCATCAGGGACTTGCTGATGACTGCAGAATTGTGCTTTCTTTACTTGAAGAGATTTCATAGCCAGAGAATAAGACTGATTACTTGAGTTTGATGCAGAAAGGAACTCACTGTAAGCTTCCTCCAGTGAAGCAAACAGATTTAAAAATAGACCTGGATCTACCAGCTTCCCCTCTGTGGCTGAGGTGCCATGTTGAGGAGCTTAGAGCCATGGCTAATGGAGGCCTGTTCCTGCATCTCTGTGGCAAGCACACTTTCCTCTGCATTCTCTTTGCTCCCACATGCTTCTGCTCCAAGGCCAAGTCCTTTCTCTTGTTTCTCCTTGACTTGAATTTCACTTAACGGGCTAATGTGAAGGCCTAAAACGGGTGATGTGGAATTCTATTCCCAAGTCTCTGTGTCACCAGTATCAGTAGAGGCTAAGACTATTCTTGTACGTGATCTTGAGTGGCTAACTGCAGACCCACACACTATTTTCTATAATTTGAAATCTCAGAAGTTTTAAAATCCATTTGTGGAGTAGAATGGGGAGACTCACTTCATGGAAGATATTGACATGGTCTGAAGTGATGTGGCAGAAAAACCTAACCTAAACTAACATAGCTTTGTCTAAATATTTTTAATATATTTTACTATAAAAATTAATTTGATTATAGGGTGCTATGCCAGATCTCACTGAAAGTGTATATATAGTACACAGAAAATGTTCCATATACATAGTACTTCTTTATTGGTTCTTTTACTTATACATGATAGGATTTATTTTGACATAATTATGAAATTTCCTCCTCCATGTTGGGAACTTGACCATTGACACTGAGACTATCCCCTTTCCCTAGGCCTATGTCTTCCACCTCTCTTGGAATCTCTAAAGGGCCAGAGACTTGTTCCTCCCTCTCCAAAGGAGCAAAATCAGACTCCTTCTCTGAGCCCAAAGGCTTAGCACTGTCCTGGGACTCAGTTTCCAGGGCAGTCACAGAGGCCCTCAAGCCATCAACTCAGGGGACACTGACAGCCACAGTCTCAGACTCCAGGAGGTCCCCTTTCTGAGAGCTACTCAGAGCCTAGGGACTGCTAACAGAGGACGCTGGCTCCCACCAATGAGCCCCTGGCTCCCTCCACTTTTCTTCCTCTTCGTTTTCTCTTCTCCCTCCTTCATCCTCCCTTCTCTTCCTCATCTGCAAACACATCACATTCCACATCCCCATACCAGACTTGAGGCTTCAGCATATGGCACACATGTCCCAGAGAATCTGCCACCTCCCTGGAGTCTTCAGGAAGAAGGGAAGCCTCAGTCACTAGATCCTCAAATTCCTCTGACAGGTCAGTCATGGACACACTCTTCCTCCTCTTCCTCCTCCTCTTCTGAGGGTTGGGCCCTGAGGCCCTTGAAAAGCAGGGCAGTAGGATCCTAGCCTTCATTCTTGACTTCTTTGGGAGAGGGTCTCTGTTCCCCTGCCACATCCCACCTGGAGGAGGCACAATATTGGAGGTAGAAGCCCAAGGAAGTGGAGAAAGGAAGGGTTTCTGCTAGCTTATCCACCTCACTTTATTCTCTTTTCCTCTCCCTCCTTCTGGGGGCCTTTTGGGATCTCCCCAGGACCTAACTCCTCTTTGCCCTCCACCTTTCCCAAGGCTTCAGTCCTGCCTTCCAGCCCCCAGTCAGCCTTCAGGTTCTCCTTATCTTGGGGCTGAGGCCCAGGGACATCTTCTGGGATCGGGATGGGCAACCAAGGTTCAGGGGGCCTGGCACTGGAGGATCCTAGCACTGGTTGAATATCCTCAGTTTCCTTTGAGCCTGAGCTCAGGGCTGATGGGTCCCACTTCCTGAGGTCTCAACAGGGATACCTCCTCTGCTCCCCAGAGGACCTCAGACTCTGATGCCTCTCAGTCCTTGGGAAGCTCTAGGGGGACTCTGATTGTCCCAGGCAGTGTAGAGAGTGCTGCCTCCAGGACATCTGCCTCGTCTCGGTCCTCCCCAGGTGCTTCTAAGTCTTGAACTCTCTGTCTCCAAACATTCTTCCCTGAGAGGTGGCCACATCACCTCCTCTCTCACCTGGTGTCCTGGGTTCTCCAGTCCTCTCACCTCCTGCTCCAGTCTCAGCTTATCTCCTACAGCAGACTTACCTCTAGCTATCTCTTATCCCAAGGTGACCTCCAGGAAGGTGTGGTCACCCTCTGACATCTCATGGTCATCTTCCCACTGGACTCTGTCACCTCTGGCATTCCTGGGGAAGCTACAAGGGTGGGGCTCCCACCTGCTCTGGTTGCCCTGATGAGTCATGCAGGGCCTTGGTATCTTCCTTCCCACTGGATCCCTCAGCTGGGGCCCCCTGTTCTTTGGGCCCAGGGCTCCCTGGATTCCAAACACCCCTATGATATTCAGCTGTGGTGCTTCATGCTGTGCAGCCTCCTCCTTCCAATGCTGGTCCCTCAGGTCCAGCTCTGCCTCATTATCATTTCCCACTCCAACCTTTCCAGAGTGCATTTCCTGACTCAGTTCCAGGTCCCCCATGGCCATATTCTCTCACCTCTTGCTGATTTGTGGACCAAGGCAGCTCCTGCCCTTCCTCTCCCAGAAACTTCAGTGACTCTTGATTCTCTCCATTCTCCAATCTCTCTTCCTCTTCCAGATCCCTTTGACTTTCCTTCTCTGCCTCTTTGGGAAATCTCAAATTCCCTAGGTTTCACTCACCTGAGGATCTTAATGGTCCTTGATTCTCCTTTTCCAGGGCTCTCAGTGTCTCGTGGTTCTCTTCCACAGATGCCAGTGGTTCTTAAATTTCCTTTTTGAGAGGTTTCATTGTCTCCTTATTCATTTCTTCTAGAGACCCCAGTGGCTCTTGAGTTTCTAGAGATTTCAATATTTCCAGGTTCTAGTCTTCTGCAGAATTGAATGGTTCTAGAGTCTCTGTTTCCAAAGATCTCACTGTTTCTACATTTTTTTTCTTTCAGTGACTCGGATATTTCTTGATTCTCTTTTGTCAACAGAACTTACTATGTCTTGATCTTTTCCAAGAGACTTCAGTGACTCTGGATTCCCCTTTTCTAGTTATCTCAATGCCATCTCTTCTTCTTTCCTTAGAGCTGTTGGTGGCTGTTGAGTCTCTTTCTCTAAGTCTTTCAGTGTCTCTTAGACCTCTTCCTTTGAGGAACTCTCCTGATTCTCTTTTACTGGAGGCCTTATAATCTTCTGGTCCTCTTTGGGGCTGATGAGCTTCTTTTTCAAGAGTTATCACAATCTCTGGTCTTCTTTTTCTTGAGACCCCAGTGGCTCCAGGTTCTCTTTATCTGGATGCCTCACAATCTTCTAATACTCCTCTTTGAGAGACCTCAGTAGCTCCTGATTCTCTTTTTCTAGAGACCTCACAATATGCTGATCATCTTCCTTATGAGACCTCAGTGGCTTCTGATTCTTTTTTTCTAGAGAACTTTTTCTGGGCCAATTTATCTAAAGACCTCAATGGCTCCTCAATCTCTTTCTCTAAAGGCCTCATAATCTTCTAATCCTCTTCCTCAAACGACCTCAGTAGCTTCTGATTCTTTTTCTAGAAATCTCCCAATCTTCTTGTCCACTTCTTCTAGAGACCTCAGTGGCTCCTGGTTCTCTTTTTCTGGAGGCCTCACAATCTTCTGATCCTCTACTGACTTTGCGGGCTCCTGATTTTTATTTCCTAGAGGTCTGAAAAGCTCCTGGTTCTCATTTTCAAGAGCCCTCAGAGTCTCCTGATTCTGTTTTGGTATAGATCTCCATGATTTCTGTTTCTCTGCTTCTTCAGATCTAGAGGCTATTGGTTTCCCTTTTTGAGAGATCTCAATGATTCTAATTTTTTGTCTTTTGGAGACTTCACTGATTCTTGGTTTTCTTTTCCTGCAAATAAAACTGTCCTTAGATTACCTTAGAGAGATATCATTAGTTCTTGGTTCTCTTTTTTTATGGATTGCAATATCTGTGAGTTCAGGAAACTCCTTTTGTAGAGATTTCTCTAACTCCATGTTTTTTTTTTTTTTCTAAAGATTTCAATAGCTCTTAATTTTTGTTGTCTAGAGATTTTACTGTTTCTAGGTTTTCTTCTTTTAAAGATGTCAGAGATTCTTGAGCTTCCTTCTCTAATGTCTTTTACCTCTGGTTTTCCAAGGACATTTTGGCTCCTTAATCTCAACTCCCAGAGCCTTCAGGGTTTCTTTTTCCAAAGGATCCTGGGAGTCCTGTATTTCCTTCATGCCCACCATACAAAAATGCTATGATTTCTTTTATGTAAACCATCTTAAATTTTTTAAATATTTATTTATTTTTAGTTGTAGGTGGACACAATGTCTTTATTTTATTTTTATGTGGTGATGAGGATTGAACGCAGTGCCTCACACATGCTAGGTAGACACTCTACCACTAAGCCAAAACTCCAGCCCTTAAATTTTTTTTTATTTCATCATTATCATTTTAGTAATAGTTTAGTTTTTGCCACAATAAAAATGTCTTTAAAATACATTTTTACTAATTTAAAATAAGCATCATTATGTTAATAAGACAAGAAAAATATGTTTTCAGAAAAATGCTCGCAGCTTCACCCACCATTTCTATGTTGTTTAAAATTGATTCTGTCAGAAATTTGAATGAAGTCCAGCTGCAATGATGAATAACTATAATCCCAGTGGCTCAGGAGGCTGAGGCAGGAGAATGGCAAGTTCAAGGTCAACTTCGACAACTTAGCAAAGACCTAAGCAACTCAGTGAGACTTTGTCTCTAAATAAAATACAAAAAGGACTGAGGATGTGGTTCATGTGTTAAGTGCCTCTGAGTTCCATCCCCAATACCAAAAAAAAAAAAAAAAAGACATGATAATAAGATACTCAGTGTCAGTAGCCTTTAGCAAAAAATGTAAATTTAAAGCACAATGTTGCACCATTAAGCAACAGAATGGCTAAAAAAATTACCACTATAGTTTGAATCTGAAACATTCCCCCACAGGCCTATGTGTCAAAGCTCCAGTCCCCAATCCCTGGTGCTATTTGGGAGTAGTGGAACATTTAAGGTAAGAGGCTTAGTGGAAGTTAGATTATCAGAAGTGTGCCCTAAAAATGGATATTGGGAAACCAGAAACAAGTTCAAGACAGAAAGACAGAAACCCTTTCTGTCTCTCAATTTGATTCCTGGTTGCCATGAGGTGAACAGCTTCCTGACCATGTGCTCCCACTGTGATGTGCTGTGGTGCCACAGGCCAAAGCAACAGGGCCAAACAACCATGCACTGAAACCTCTGAAATCATTAGCCCAAACAAACCTTTCCTCCTTTTAAGTTATATCTCGGTTATTTTTATAACTCAGGTATTTTATGACGGTGACAGAAAGCTGACTGACAATACTCTTGGAGAGGATGTTGAGGGAATTCTCATACACTTCCAATGGGATCTAAACTGTTCCATATTTTGGAAAGCAGTGTCTTGGTGTTCTATAAAATCATAATGCACTTACCTTAAGACCCAGAATTCCCTTTTAAGTACTTACCCAAGAGAAATGAAAACAAATGTTCATCATGAAGCTTGTATGTAAATATTCATAGCAGCTTTAAACAGTCTCCAAAATAGGAAACAGTCCAAATGTCCCTTGGGGTGTTTTCAAACATTTAAAATGTTCCTTGGTTGAAGAATGAATAAACAAATTGTGATTCATTAATAAAATGGAATTCTGCTTATTGATGATTCTGAAAAACATTGTTTGAGGGCTGGATTGGGGGTATAGGTCAGAATTACGGTGCTTGCCTAGCAAGCCCTGGGTTTGATCCTCAGCATTCAAATATAATTGTGACTGAAAAAATACAGGAAAGACTGTATGAGACAGGAAAGACTAAAACACTGTATGAGAACCTTTCTATGAGATTCTCAGAAAGGTAAAAGTAAAATCAATCAGTAGTGACAGAAAGCAGAGCAGTGGTTGCCTAAGACCTGTAAAAATGAGGGAGAGAACTTTTTACAATGATGGAAAAGTTTTATAGTCTCATAATGCATGGTAGTGTTCTGTATAAAATGATCACATTCTAGGATGTCAAATTAGAACATTAAAACCACATTTATGATATGCTTTTGTGCATGTATGTGTTATTGGGATTGAAACAAGTGTTGCTTTACCACTGAGCTACATCATGGGTCCTCTTTATATTTCTGTTTTTTTGAGACAGGTTCTTGATAAGTTGCCCAGGCTGTCCTGGAACTTGTGATCCTCCTGCCTCAGCATCCCAAGTTTCTGGAATTATGAGTGTGTGCGACCATGTCTGGCCTTTGTGAGGGCTTTCTTGTTATGTCATGCCTCACAAAAGGGCAAAGAAAGGATGAAGGAAAGCAAGGGGGGGTGTTAATACTCTTAAATGAAACTTGGCCTGAGATAATGAACCTACTTCCACAATAATGGCAGCAGTTCACTCATAAGTCAGTATGGGCAGAGACTCCAGACAAAGGAGAGGGATTGGATTCTGGGGGTGGGATTTGGGGCGGCTTAGACAGATCACAACCAGAGGAAGGTGGCCAGGTTGTCCATGATGCAGCTTGGCCCTGGTGTACTCTAGCCAGCCCAAGCTGCCATTCTGTATCTCCAACCTTGCTGCACTTCGGCTTCTTGGAATGAATTAGTGGTCTGTTTATATGGCTCATTGTAAAGTGGTGCACCTGACTTAGAAAAGAGTATGGTCATTCTCAAAATGCAATTAAAATTATAGTTACTGAGTGATTCAGCAATTCCACCTTTGTGTATATAATGAAAAGAATCGAAAAGCGGGGCCACAAGCAGATCTGATGGTCATAACAGTATTATCCACGATTGTGAACATGGAAATAGCACAAATGTCCATTAAATGATGACTGGATAAACAAAACGTGGCCTGTGCATACAATGGAATGTTATTGTCTTAAAAAGTCTGACACATCCTGTACCATGGATAGACCTTGGGCTCATTGTGTTAAATGAAATAAAGACAGATGCAAAAGGGCAAATACTGCCTGATTCCACTCATGTGAGGAACATGGAGGAGTTAATTCATAGAGACACAAAGTAGAATGGTGTTTCCTTGGCTAGAGGAATGGAGAGTCATTGCTTAATGAATTCACTATTTCAGGTTAGGAAATAAAGAGTTCTGAAAAGAGCTGGGAATGATGGCTGCACAACAATGCACTTAGTGACACAGAACTGAACACTTAAAAATGATGAAGACAGTACATTACATGTTATGTATATTTGAACACAATAAAAAAAGCAGAAGACCAACTCAGTAGATGAGGATTAATGACAAGAACAGCAGTGATGACTGGATTGAAGGACAATTCCATGACTTTCCTGGTCACCTTTGGATGAGAAATGCTCTCCCAGGCTCTCGCTGCAGCATCTGTTCCATATAATAATCAAATCCCAGAGCTTAACTTCGAGATGAAGCTTCATCTCTCCTGCTCTTGTGCATCCACTTCTCTCCCCACAGGTGCTAACTGGGTCTCTGATCCCTTCAGAGTCAGAGCAGAGCCAGAGAGAAAAAGGAAGAGTTCTGGAAAGGTCTTCATGCTCAGTGCTGTCACCAGCAGGCCTCCTTCTCATTGGGACTGAGGTGGGATCTTCAGAGACCTGCTCATGGCTGAGGATTCCTTACCTTCAAGTCTATCTTGGATTTATTAATGTAAAAATCACATATAAATTTCACCATCTGTCCATTTTAATGTATACAATTCAGTGGCATTTAGTACACTTGTAAAACTATCATCACCATCAAGTTCAGAACATGCTCACCATCCCAAATGCAAACGTTGTGCCCATTAAACTGTCATTCCCTTGTACACACCCAGCCTCTGATACTCACTAGTCTGCTTTCTGTCTCTATGGATTTGCCTATTCTGGATATTTCATATAAATTAAATCATGTAATATATAGCCTTTTGGGTCTGGTTTCTTTCTCTGAACATAATGTTTCCTAGGTTTATCCATGTTGTAGCATCTGTCAGAATGTCTTCCTTATTAAGTGAATAATATTCCATTGTATAAATATTTGGTTTAACCCTTCATCAATTTATGGTGCACTCGAGTGTTTCCATTATTTGGCTCTGTAAAGAGTGTTGCCAGAGTCGGGCACAGTGGTGCAAGCCTGTAATCCTAGCCCTTAGGGAGGCTGAGACAGGAGAATCTTGAGTTCAAAGTCAGCTCCAGCAGTGGTGAGGCACTAAGCAACTCAGTGAGACCCTGTCTCTACATAAAACACAAAATAGGGCAGGGGATGTGGCTCAGTGGTCAAGTGCCCCTCAGTTCAATCTCCAGTACCAAAAATAAATAAATAAATAAATAAAAGAGTGTTGCCAGGAACATTCATGCACTAGAATGTTTCAGCAGCTTTTTCAACATTTGTAGTTTATATTTGTATAAATGTGGAAGTGGGATTGCTTGGTTATATGGTAATTGCAAGATGAACTACTTGAGGATCATCAAACTGGGTGCCTCAGTGGCTGAAGCAATTTACAACTCTCCTAGCTATGTATCAAAATTCTGATTTCTCCACAGCCATTTCAACACTAGTTATATTATTTATTAAATTATAGCCCTCCTTGTGGGTGTGAGGTGATATTTCATTGTGAGTTTGATTAGCATTTCTGGAGGGACTTATGCTATTGAGCATCTTGTTTTGTTGGCCATTGTGTATCTTCTTGGCAGTAATGTCTACTTTGGTCATTTGTCCATTTTTAGTTGCATTTGTTTATTTTTTATTGATTTATGTGAGCTTTTAATACATTCTGAATACTAGAATCAGAACAATATGTTTTGAATATATTTTCAAGTGTTCTATAGGTTGTCTCCTCTCTTCTATTTCACCTAGGTTATCTAACTTCATGGTGCACATAGTGCACAATTGTTCACTTGTTCACAGTTTGTTCTTGTAGCATTTTCTATTATCTGCAAGGTTAGTATTAATGACCTCAGGTGCTATGTTTTATTGTTTTCCCATCATTTTTATCTTTTATAATTTATTGATTCTAATTATGTATATATGACAGCAGAATGCCCTTTGATTCACTGAACACAATGGAGCATTTCATTTCTCTGCTTGTACACAATATAGAGTTACACCATATGTGCAGTCATACATGTACCTAGGGCATTGATGTCCATCTCAATCCACCATATTTTATTGCCCCCATGTCCACTCCCTTCCCTCCCCTTTGACCAAAGTATCTCCATTCATCCCATGCCCCTTCCCCCCATTATGGATCAGCATCCACTTATCAGAGAAATTATTTAGCATGTGTTTTTGTGGAATTGGCTTGCTATGCTTAGCATGATATTCTCTAACTCCATCCATTTACCTGCAAATGCCATAATGGAATACATTGTGATATATTGACAAATGTACACCACTTTATTCCCCAGTTCCTCCCCTTTGGCTCTTGTTTTTCTCCCCCTTAATTTCCTGCTTCTACTCTATTACCTTCCCTTCTATTTTTGTGAGATTCCCCCCCACCCCCCTTCTTGTCTGTCTCTCTCTCTAGATTGCACTTACGAGAAACTTGCTTGACTTTCTGAGACTGGCTTATTTCATTTGGCATTATTTTCTCCAGTTCTATTTATTTACCAGAAAATGACAAAAGGTCATTGTTCTTTTTGGTAGGGTAAAACTCCATTGTGTTTGTATGCCATATATTTTAAAACTTTCATCTATTGGTGGGCACCTAGGTTGGTTCCATAATTTGTCTATTGTGGATTGTGCTACTATATACTTTGCTATGCATATATCACTGTGGTATGTTGATTTTAAATCTTTGGCATAACTACCAAGGAGTGGGATAGCTGGGCCATATAACAGATCCATTTCTAGTCTTTTGAGCAATCACCATACTACTTTCCAAAGTGGTAGTAGTACTTTGCAGTCCCATCAACAATGTATAAGTGCACATTTCCCCCCATATATTCATCTACATTTGCCATTTGTATTCTTAATGATTGTCATTCTGACAGGTGAGATGATATCTCACTGTAGGTTTAAGCACTTGGCCACATGCCCAGCATATTTTAATAATTTTTACATCGAGAGAGGGTCTCACCAAATTTCTGAGGCTGGAGTTGAATTTACAATCCTCCTGTTAGTCTGAAAACAACTGGGATTATAGGTGTGCACCTCTGTGCCTGCTTTCAATTTAGTTTGATTTGCATCTCCCTCATGTCTACAGCGGTTGAACATATTTTTATATGTTTGTTGGCCATTTGAATTTCTTATTTTAAGAAATCTTCTTAGATTTTTTTGCTCATGTATTAGGTTCATTAAGATTTTTTGATTGTTAATGTATCATATTTATATAATATTTCTGGTCATTAATCCCCTTTAGGAGAGGTATCTGACATACATTTTTTCCCATTCTAGGCTCTCTTCGCACTCTTAATTATTTTCTTTGCTGTGCAGAGTATTTATTTTGATGCTGTTACACTTATTAATTCTCACTTTTATTTCTTGAATTTTAGGATCTTATCAATGAAGTCAGTACCCCTGACCATGTTTTGGAATGTTTCCTGGTTTTTTGTAGTATTTTGATGTTTCTGGCCTAATTCCCAGGACTTTGATCCACTTTGAGGTGATTTTTTGGTGCAGAATAAAAGGTAGGGATCTAGTTTCTTTCTTTTTTATACAACTATTCTGTTTTCTCTGAAACATTTGTTAAGGAGGCTGTCTTTTCTCTAATATATGCTTTTGGTATCTTTTCAGGAATCAAGTTCATGTGGATTTGTTGCTGTGTCTTTTATCCATTTGTAGTTCATTTTTATGTACTGTGTAAGATACAGGTTCAGGATCATTCATTCCTGTGCATGTGAATATGCTCTTTTCCAGGCACCATACATAGATGAGACTGTCCCTTCCCTATTTAAGTTCTTGGTGCCTTTTCAGAAATGCATGGGTTTGTATGTGAGTTCTCTCCTGTGTTCCATATTTGTAATGTATTCTCTTTTTTTTATTTTTTTTTAATTTTTTTTTAATTTATTTTTCTCAAAAGTTGCATTTAAATACATGTTATCAAACATAACAGAAAAGAAAACAAATTTTCAGAAGCTGTACACACTATTCACTGAAAATATTTGTTGAGTCAAATAGAAAAAAAATTATTACAATCATAATTTTTCTAACTTTGCACAAAATTATAAGCAGATTACATTCTTCATATTAAACATCTTTATATGCACTTTCAATGAACAGTATATATATATATATATATATATATATATATATTTTTTATCAACCATCTTTACTTTACCCATTCCCCTTTCCTAACCCCCACCTCCCCCATGTCGTGTCCAGTGTTTCTCTATTTCTCTTATGTATTCTCTATTCCATTATTTGTGACAGCTTTCATGTCATTATCTGACTGGTTTATTAGAGTCTTACAATATACTTGTAATCAGATACTGTAATGCCTCTTGTTTGTGCTCCTTTCTCAGGAGGAGATAACTATTCATGATCTTTTGTGGTCTTATTGAATTAGAAAATTTGCTTTCTATATTAAGTGAAATTGTCATTTATAAATTGACAAAAAATGTCACTGAATCTCTTGCTTTGTGTAAGTAGAAATTTTACCAATATTTATTCTTCAATCTATAAGCACACTATATTTTTCCATCCACATATGTCTTCATTTTCTTTCATCACTGCATAATGATTTTCAGTATGCCAATAAATTTGCTCTTTTGAATATTTTTTGCCATCACAAATGGAATATTATTATTTGTTTTTGATAGATGATTATTAAGGATATAGGAATGCATCTGATTTTCTCAGGTGGATTTTGTCTCCAGAATCATGAGTGAACTTGTTAATTGGTGGTAACCATTTTTATTGGAGAAGGCTGTAGCATTTTCCATGAAGAGGACTTGTCATCTGCCAACAGAAACAGTTCTTCCTACTTCTTTCCTGGTTTGGATGCCTGTGATTTATTTTTCCTCACTGATTCTTCTGACTAGGACCTGAAACACTATATGGAATAGATCTTCCTGAAGTGTGGGCAACCTCACCTCAGTCCTGATCTTAAAGGAAAAGCTTTCCATTTTTCAGCCACTATGTACAACATTTGATGGGCAGATCCTGTATGACATTTATTGTTTTGGAGTACATTCCGTTTTTCCCTAATTTTTGAAGATGTCCATCATGAAATAGTGTTGATTTTTTTCAGAATCATTTTTCTACACCAATTAAGATGATATGATTTTATCTTTCATTCTGTCAACATGGTTTATCACAGTGAATTATTTGTGTGTTTTGAAGCATTCTTGTAACCTAGGATAGATCTCACTCAGTCCTAGTGTATGATTTAGTGAGTGTTCTGTTGAATTTGTTCTACCAGTATTTTGTGAAGTATTTTTGTGTCTATGGACATGAGGTCTAGTGGCCTATAACTCTAGGTTTTACTGTAGTTTTGTAATATTACAGTAACTTTATCATCTAAACTATTTGGAGCTCATTTGAATCATGTTTAGAACGTTGCTTTACAAACAGGAAATAGAAAGCTAAGCAGAACCCAGCATAATTCCTTTCTGTGAACCTAAACTCACCCTACCTTGCTGTTCCAGGAATGGGCTCTACACATTGAGCAATCACTGAGGGAGGCCAAGGTATAGCACCCAGCCTGTCACCTGGTGTAGCATTAGTTCCATACCAAATGCTGTGGGGAAAAAGCCAAAGCAGTTCTCACTTGCATTCATGACATCTATGTGTACATCATTGATGTGTCCTTTATCAAATGAGGTCCTCTATAGAGACACCCTGAATACATCAGTGTTTTCCTTCATGTAACAGCTTTCTTGACCTCTCTCCTTCTGGGCATAGACAGACCCACACAAGCAGCCACAGTGTTCACTGGTGCACAGGGAGCAGATTGGGCAATCCATTCCCTCTACATGGAAGTTCCTGAGGGTTCCAGTTCTTGCCATTTCAACCAGTGCTGGCAGGATAAGTACCTAGCTTTAGACATGCTAGATAAAGGAAGGGGCACATGCTAAGGACTTGGAAGGGTGCTACCAAATGATTGTGAGAGGATTATCCATGGCCACATATCCCAGGGGATCTGCCCAGGCATCTGTCTCTTGTATTCTCACCAGGGCTGTTCAGCACCAGCCTTAAAACCTGCCCTCTCAAAGACAAAAATGACATCTCAGTAAAATATTTGTTCATGCTGAGAGATTGCCCATCTTTGACAGTGATACCATGTGCAGTGATTCCCTTTGGAATTCCAGGAATTTGTCCTTTGTTGCAATAGAAATATTAATGAATCATGAGGTTCTATGTGCCCCTGATATATTAAACTTTTATTAGTCTAGGCTTTTAAGCCAAGTTTCCTAGTTGTGATTTGTTTAGTATCTACGTTTGTTTTGTTTTTCCATTTTGAGTCAGTCATTTCCTTTGGTGAATTTTGACCATACAATCAGAAAAATTACTTTGAACTTTCTTGTTATGAAAGTGTTTCCAAGAAGCTTTACTTTTTGCATATAAACTTAGACCTGTTGAGTGGGTAGTATATAACTATATCCAAGTGACTCAGTAGGCTGAGGAAGGATCATTTGAAATTGGAGGCTGGTTTCCCCAACTTAGGGAGACCTTCAGGAACTTAGTGATACTCCATCCACAAAAAGAAAATAATTGGAGATGTGGTGTAGTGTTAAAGTGTCCCTGGGTTTAATCCCTAACACTAATTAAACAAACACAAATGAACAATACAAAACCTAAAAATCTTAGATCTACATGGGCTTTATCATTCCAAGAAAATTCAAGCATAAACAGTCCCTTCCAAAGTATGTGGTCAAAAAGAATCAGACTGTACTGATGTGAAAAATCCAGAACTGGCAGATCACAAGGAGATAATCATGAGTGTTCCCTAGAGACTAGCAGGACGGGGAGATGCAGTGAGTATGGGTACCAGATACAGGACAATGGGAAGCACTTAAAACCAAGAACCTGAACATTTTTAAAAACAATCTTAAATTTTAAAATAAACTAGTTTTAATGAAATAAAAAAAAACAAAAGTAGAAAAAAAGAGAAGATAGGGAAAGGGCAGCTCTAGGGTGGGAGCAGGTGCAAGGGTGTGGTGCTGGCTTTGGGGCCAGTAGAATCCCTGGGCCTGGAGCTGCTATTGAAGATGTTTCTGACCATGGTGATCTCTCAGGTGGTGGAGGGGGTAATGGAAGGTGAGCTGGAGTTTCTTTTTCTTTACCTTAACTTACTCATCTTTAAATTCTACTGTGTGAGTATGTATGTGTCTAAGTGGTTTATGATTTTGTTGCCCTTTTGCTGATACTACCATAAATGACATCTCTGCATACTCTCTTGTTCATCACTGGTGTTGAGATTTACCGTCCTAATGATATGAAGGTGGACATTGCTGTTTTTCCCTGCTGGATGTGTTCCCTGTTGTAATGGTTACAAAGCTGATTTGTTATTTCTCCAAGCATTGAACGAAGAGGTTTTTGTTTTTCTTCCAAATAACACTGCTTCTTTGAGCAAAAGGTTTGTTTGCCCAGACTAAGCCAAAGAGCAAGAACCTGTCTCAAAGTGGAAAAAAAAAACAAAAAAACAAAAAAAAAAAAACAAGGACCATGGATATACACAGTTGTAAAATGCCCCTAGGTTCAAAGTCAGTAATAAAAAAAATAAAAAATAAAACTAAAAAAACTTAGACTTGTACAGCATTTACCCATCTGAAGAAACTTATTAGTTTCTTCCAACATTATACAGCTCAAGAAATATCAGATTGCAGTGTTTTGACAAATGCAGACTAGACATATAAAAGGACTAGAGAGATAAGGGGTTGCTGGGGACTAGCAGGAGGATGGAGAAGGGAGTGGTCATAGATACCAAATTCCAGAAAGTGTTCTGGAACTACGTAGTAGAATTAGCGCACAGTTGAGAAAATGCACAATGGCAATAAACTGAATCTTTTAAAAACAAGTAAAATGTTTAATTTTAAAAACTAAGAATACTAAAGAAGTAAACACATAGAATGAAAAGAAGTCATAAGGAAACAGCAGAGGAGAGGAATGGAGGCTCTGAGTTGGTCTCATTAAGAATTTGTGGCTGAGGGGTCCCAGGAATTGTTAGCCTGGATCTGCCATTGGCTATGTTTTCAACTCCAGCTCTCCCTCTGGTGGTGGAGGTGGTGGAGCTTGAGCTGGTGTTTCCACCAGCAGTGGAAGTGGCCCTGCAGCTGCAAAGGAGTAAGAGTCAAGGAACTATCCATGTTCCTTCCAGGGACCATATAGGACCCACTGCCTTTCGCACAGTTCCACCCACAAACCCAACCCTGGGCAGTGTTCCCAGAATGCATGCAGACACTGACAACTCTGCTTCTTGTTGTTCCCACGCTGCCTCAGTTTCTGGACAATAAGCTCTGCATGTCCATCCCTGTCCCATTCTGACATACTCATACCCCTCCACCACGGTCCTTCGTACCTTCAGCCTGTTCCTCCATGGGCTCCGGGTCTTCTATGGAGGCTGAGACCTGGTGGTCTTGGTCCTCCATTTGGGAGCCTGTCATAGTGACCTGGCTGTGGATATTACCAGGTGGATAGTGAGGCAAGTGCAAGTCAGGGAGTGAAGAGACCACCCAAGAGGGAAAGGGGGCAGCAGTATGAGAGGCTTGACCTTTCCTACCATGAGGATAGTGTTCCTGGCACCCCACTGTTTAGAGGAGCAGGCTGATGCTCAGAGGTACAGGGCCAGTTCCAGGACTCACAGCTATATGTAAGTCTGTCACCCTGGGCAGGGCTTACCTTCCCCCAGCTAGGTCCATCTCCTCTTGGGTGGAGGCACTGGAGGCCCTTGACACAGACAATGGGGAGTCATAGATGTAGGCTGGCTCCAGGGTCTCTACCAGGCTCCCCAGGGAGTATGCCTGGAACATATAGAATGCTGGTATCATCTACCTCTGTAGCCACCTGTGCCTTTTTGGTTGGGACATGGAGGAGACATACATTCTGTGCTAAATTGACCCACCAGAAGTATCTGGAGGAGATGGAATTTCATGGAGTATCCAAAGCACTTAGGGGCTTGTCCCACAGAGGGCCAGGAGAAACCCAGCAGAACAATGACTGGCAGAGTTCATAGTGGAATTGCTGAGGGAATAGTTTTTAACATTAGCATCTTCAGGGCAGTTTGTTAGCTGACAACAGGTGATAGCTCCATGCATTAGGAGCATTATCCCATGAGTTTCACTAGAACCTCACTTTCTGGATGTGAGAAAACAGGGTCACCCCGGACAGGAGGGTCCCTATGAGAGGTCACCCAGGACATCATTCTCTGTGGTGCTGTTGAAATTAATCCAGGAGGGAATGAGGTCCAGATCCAACAGCCCTGAAAGGCTGAATTTCAGTGGAAACTGGGTGCCCCTGGGAGGTGGTGAAGCCCTGGGAACCCCAGCCCTGCTTTCACAGTCTGGAGTTTGTCCTTGAGACAGCAAGTGACAGAAATGGAGCAATTGGCTCTAGTCCCATGATGTTTTGGCTAAATGCAGACCTAGTAATTCTGATGATGAGTAAGACTTGGACTGCATGTGGAAGGACATTCAGGCTACTTCCACCTGGAAACCTGAGGCTAGGAGTTGTAGTCAGTAGGATGGCAGAATGCAAATCATCCAAACAATTGAAGTGAAGTAGTGTCAATGTCACTGTTCTGATATCACAAATATGGGAAGAGTGACCTTGCATGAATCCAAGGCCAAGCTGGGAGAGAAGGTGGAGTTGGTTGAGGAGTTGGTGCTCAGATTGATCACAGTGAAGCACTGTGCCTTGCATCTGTCAGCCCTACAATGAATGTAGCCTTGGTAGTGCCTGTGGTGTTAGTTGTTTCTGTTCTTCTCTAGGCCCTGCCAGTGGAGTCCCCTCTGTGACACACTTACCCGGAGGGCAGGCGACTGCCCAGTGGTGCTTGGCCCTGGCTCTTCAACTACCAATGTGTAGCTGAAGTGGGAGCTCCAGCTCTGATGGACCAGAACATGTGGAAAGCATGGAAGACAGTGCTGGGAATCTGGCAGGGAGCCCCAGTCCCTGCTGACCTCTGTTCTGGGTGTTTCTGCCCCTTGTGACCTTCTGCTCCCCCGACATTATACAGACCCTGTGTCTGAGGCTTCTACCCTGAGAGGGCAGGAAATGACACTAGGGACTCAGGATGTACCCTGGACACTCCCATTCCCCACCTCCAGCCCTGTCCTGGGGTGACCATGACAGGACACCAGGCTCACAAAGTCCCACCATCTGCTCCTGCCTTAGGCCCTTGTGTTCCCCTATATGGAAGAGGAAAGTGGTAGGGTTCTGCAGGTGTACTCACAGTGCTGGTTTCTCCTGGATGTACCTCACCAGGGTGTCAGGTGTGGACCTTGGTCTACTTGGAGTAGGGCCACATGGAGGAGTGTCACTTAGAGGAGTGTCTCCAGAGAGATTCTGGGAGTGGGATTTAAAGCAACATTGAAATACTTGCCAAATATTGCTTCAGGGGGCCTCTGGATGCTGGTCCCTGGGGAAGGGGTCATGCCTCCTAAACTCTTGGCCTCCACCATGGATGCAGCATGACATCCTTTACATTCAAAAGTATTTCATGAAATGAGCTGGGGAGGATGCTGTTGCAGGATAATGGAAGTTTTTTTTTCCCAAAGTAACCCCCATGGAGATTTTTTAGTGTGAGCCAGAAAGTCATTATCCTGCCTTTTCCTCTGGAGTCTGCCTTTGTCCTGTTCTCTTGGAAAGTCCCTGCCTGATGCTGAGCCTCGCATTCCCAAATGTGGAGTGAAGGGTTAGAGAGGAACTAACACATAGTCCCTTCAGGTAGATGCTTCATAGAACCCCAGGCTAGGTAGGGTTAGGCAGGGTGGTGCTTCATGGTCCCATGTTACTGTCTTCCCAGGATGCCTGCAGGTTCTCCCTCCTGGGTGGAGCCTGGCCTTGTGTTTATAGCATGTATGTGCTCCCATTGGCATGGGCATAGAAACAGTGCCACACAACACATGCCCAGGTCTCTCATCCTTCCTTCAATGTGAGGTCATTTTGTTTTATCTCCCCAAAGCTAGAAACTGTAATCAGCCTCTTTTAGCCACATGGATGTGGGGGGAGAGGTGGATCCCCAATGTGGATATGAGGTCCTTTGACTATTGTTATTGGGTTTGGATGGGAGGCTGGTGAAGGCAACAGATCCTCAGAAACATGGATGACATTCCTGGTTCAGCCTCCTGATGAGACAGAAATACATGAGTCCCAGAGGAGAGAAAGGTTGGGCCTGAGTTAACACAGTGATTTAAGGAGATTCTAGTGACTCAGCCAGGATTAGATTTGCTCACAAACTACAGAAATCCTAGTATCATAGAGGACAGGGAAAGAGAGTGAAAAATATTTGTGCTATAGATGACCTGGATGTGGTGCTCTATGCTGACTTGGACTGCACCCATACAGTCACCTCCCTGTCTTTCTGACTAAGGCTCTCTGGAGGTGATTTCCTCTGTGTCTGTCCCTGGCCCCCAATGCTGAATTTCAGAGGGTTTGTGGGGGAAAAGTAAGGACAGAGTGCCACACAGCTGTGTTGGCTCCATGCAAGCTGTTCCCCTAGTTTCTACATTCCTTCTGCTCATTTCTCCTCAGCTTGAGCTGGGCATGCTTAACTGCAATAGAGGTGACGAATGACCTTTTAGTTTGGAGAATAGCTTGCTCTGGAAATCCAGTCTTAGTTCTGAAAAAGTGTCCAAAATGAAAACCATGCATTCAAGAGCAGACTTTTCTTCCCTAAACCCAAAGATGAAGGGGTGGAAAGAGAGTTTTCTGGGGTCTAGGCAGTGGTTTATGTGTTACAAAACCAGGCCTGTCATGCCTTCCTCACAGTGATCCTCAATGAATCTGCAAGTGGTTCAAAAGACAGTTCATTCATCAGATGGCCAAGGCTGATCAGGAGAGATCCCAGACTCCAATCCATCTCCATGAGGATTAGAAATGTTTATGTGACAAGAAAGCCAGGGAAAGGTGATTTGAGGTGAGCAATTCAGTTGTCTGTGTGCATAGTCAATCTACATAGGGCTTGATGGGACATGTGTTGAGAAAGTGGCCACAGTAGCATGATCTGAGGGTGGAGTTGTTGGCCTGTTGACATCAGAAATTCACCCATGGGACTCTTGGAGGCACAAGTGAGAGTTATGGGTTTCAGGTGCTTTGAGTTAAAGAGAAACCTGCCAGTTTTTGAAAAGCAACTTAGGCAAACATTAACTTTCTGACCTGCAGGGCTGAGTTGTTATGTATAGCATAAGTAGTTGAAAGTCTGATAATTTTTTGCTCTATGATGTATAGAATTGGGGATCAAAACAGGTAACTTAAAGCATGTGAAATCAGAGTGCTTATTCTGGTTTTTCTTCATGTTTATTGTAAGAACAGAGATAAGGTGCCTCCCAATGCAATCAACATGGGAGAGGTTTATATAATTGAGCAAGGAAAAGGAACAAATAAGAACTTGTGAGGAAATGACTAAGGTAAGCACATAATTAAGCAAAAGGGAAATGGAAAGAATATCTCCCTTTGCACATAGAAAGTGACAGGATGCTATCAAAAAATGAATGCAAGCTACATTTTGTGTATAAAAAATGCATGTGAACAAGCATTGTCAAATAGGGCTGGTAGGAATTAAGTTTGCAGAGCGGTATGAATTAAAGCAAGGTAGCATGGGTGATATTAACCTCAGGCAAGATGGACTCTACAGTTCCAACATGTCATGTGATGCAGTGATGGAAAGTAAAGTTGCTGCAGAAATAAAGCAGGAGCCTGTGTCATGTAAGCAAGATAGTGACTAAATACACAAAGCCAAAGCTGCTATTGAAGTCAGGAAGCTCAATAAAAACACATCAACAGGGAGGGCATAAAATGTCTCTCTCTCAAAATTACACCAAGTTAAAAGAGAATGAATGCCTTGGATTTGGTATGTAGGTTGTTGTTTGTGGAAACAGAAAACAACCTTTTATTTGTAAGTCCTCAGAATCACTGCAAAACTTAATTATGTATTTTGGCACACACATACAGAAGTCCCTTAACCAATAGAGATGATTGGAGGAAAAAGCCATATTTTTATCAAGATCTAATAAGATTAGTAATAACTAGTAATATCACTGGTTAATTTTCATGTAGCATTCAAGAAACACCAATATCCAATACAGTTGACTGTCTAGGAAGATTTGAAGTCTGTTGAGAAATACCTGAAAGGAACAGCCCTTTATTCTCTAACTCCTGGGGCATAAACAAAACTGTGTCTAGTGGAGAAATTAGACTTACATGACTTTATATTGGAATACTAAGGCAAAAATAGGAGGACCTTCGTGGTTTAAGTACTAAAAGAAACTGGGAGGAAGTACCTGATAAAGATCAAACAAATTAATGAGCTGGGAGACCAAGATTTATTTATATTCATATTTATAGAAGAAAGGTGAGCTGTCCCACCCTGGGTTGGTCTTAAACAACAAAAAATCTAGTTCATGACTAGTTTGCACTTTCCTTGCAAAGAAAGAAGGGAGTAGCAGACATATAGCAGATGAGGCATGAGAATGGAGCCTAAATACAGAACTTGGGCTTGTGTTGGCAGGACTCTAGTTCCCCCAGGCAGGAAAGGATGATAAAAGACATACCAGACAGTCCCATGCAACCATTAGGCCATCAGTACCCATGACAAGCTTGTAGGACCAGCCTTGCTTTAAAGCCATCTGGCAACATCCAGAAAAATGAAAAATGCAAATGTTGCTAGGAAACTTTTCCATAGAAAGAAAAAGATCAGTAAGTTCAAGTTTGTTTATGGAGCATTGTGTCAAAAACTGGCAGCACATTGCTCTATCAACAGGGAACATTTAGGTGACATTCATGTTGCACATTATTAACATTGTTGTCAGGCAGGAGAAGGAATAAGGTGAAGCGGAGGAGCTGTACTACAGAGATTTTGCCACCCTCACCTTGGAGTGTGAAGAGAAGATTCAGGAAAGTGAGTGTGATAAGAAAATCCATTCATTGTTGTTGTTTTTGTTTTTTGGCATCTGCTGAGCCATTGGTATCACTGGCTTTGTTAGTCTGTTTTCCATGACTATTAGAAATACCTGAGAAAAATCAGCTTACAAAGAAAAAAAGTTGTTTTGGTTCATGATTTCAAAGGTTTCAGTCCATGGTCAGTTGGCCCTGAGGAGTTTGTATTCCATCACAGTGGGAACAAGTACAGAGGAAGCTGCTCACATTATGATAGCCAGGAAACAGAAGAGAAACCTGCAGGAGTTATATCGCCTTCATTTACATACTCCTACTGACTTAAGTTTTTCAGTTAAGACCCCCTGTTAGTGATTCCACCAAATCCAGATAGTACCTCAGACAGAAAACGTTGAAACACTTGGGCCTTTGGGGCCATTTATCCATAGCTTTGACACTGTCAACCATGGCATCCACAAACCATGAGAAGAAGACATCACCTGCCAGAACCCTTTTTCAGAACCATGACAACACAAAATGTGCTGTGTATGTTTTATTTATTTTTTGTATGTTATAAAACAGTGAGAAAAACATCAGGAAACAGAAGAATATTCATGAGATGCTGATGTTGAAGTAGGAGAACATCAAGTAAGTATGAAAAATGCCTGAGCTAAAACACGTGTCTCCCTTTTCTGCTTCTATGTTAATTGGCATCTAGGTGATTGTTGCGAAGAAATACGTTTCCATTTTATTAGTGCATTTCTTGAGTTCTTTTTTTTTTTTTTTTTTTGTATGAATGATCTTGGTTTATTTTAAAGGATTAGAACACCCCTTGGAACAGCTTAGTTTTTTTTTTTTTTTTTATTAAATATATTTATATGCACTTTCAATGAACAATATATATATATATATATATATATATTTATATATATTTTTTATC
>PVHX01014797.1:0-49052 GCA_004024805.1 Geosciurus inauris
CTATGGCCTTCTCTTCCTGTACCCAACCCCTCCCCTTCCTGACCGGGTTTTCTTGAAATTCTCTATGCACGGAATCTCCGTCGCCATTTCTCCTGACCTGCTCTGATGGACGGGGAAATGGTCCGAGGGCTCGCCTTCCAATAAAGCCTTGCCGAGTGGCTTAATTCATCTTCTCTTGGTCGTGTGAATTTTACAATAAGTGATTATTATAGAAGAATGTCCTTGTTCATAAGAAATAAATGTTCACTCACATACTTAGGATAAAGGATCAAAATGTCTTCAACTTAGTTCTGAAATGCTTCAACATAAAAAAAATTGTACTGAGAGAGCGTATGAGAACAGGACATACTAGAACTCATTGTAATATTATTGCAACTTTTTTGGATAGGCTTGGGCTTTTTATCCTTCACACTAATAAACACATACACAACTAAATGCAATGTCTGATCTCAGATTGTATCTTTTTTTTTTCTTCCAAATTAACAAAGCCTGTTTTATTTAGTAAAACTTCATGAGTGTGAATGTGAGCCAGACATGGGCAGAAGTGTACAGGGCTGGAGGTGTGGGAGTGGGGTCTATGGCACTGCTGGGACCTGACTCAGGGAGAGGACGTAGTAATGATGGAGAAGCCAGTGGTCAGAAGATGGAGTGGGCAGTTCTTTGGTAATCTATCATGAACTCTTCCGTCGGTGAGAAGAGAAGCCTGACCAGGAAGGGGTGTGGCTATCCCTTCAAGTGTAAGGAAACTCAACACCCTGCAGAAGCAGCAACTCTTGCAGGCCATCTGGTGGTCACAAAGGCCAGAGCAACAGCAGCCTTCACAGAGTTCCAGAGCTCCAGGTTGGCTTTCAAGGTGGGTATGCTTCCAGTGAAGAAAAATTTAAAAACTCAAAGCATCACCTCTTTGGCTTCATTGTCCAAAGATGAGAAATGCTAACAGCAGAGCCCAAGTGAAAGGCTGGATCATTTTGGTTCAGTTATCAAACAGATTTTAAAAGATACCTCTCCCTCTCCCATAAAAACAGCAAAAAGTTCCAGGTGTGGGGGTACACACCTGTAATCCCAGAGGCTGAGGAGGCTGAGACAGGAGGATCACTGAGTTCAAAGCCAGTCTCAGCAACTTAGTGAGGTCCTAAGAAACTTAGGGAGAACCTGTGTCAAAATAAAATATTAAAAAAGGCAATGTTGGGCTGGGATTTTAGCTCAGTGGTAGAGTGCTTGCCTAGCATGTGTGAGGCACTGGGTTTGATCCTCAGCACCACATATAAATAAATAAAGGTAGTGTGTGTGTGTATGAATGAAAGGGAATGTTGCTCGGTGGTTAAGTGCCCCTGGGTTCAATTCCTGGTACTGAAAATAAAAGAAAAACAAACAAATAAACAAACACAAAAAAACAGAACCCGAAAGCTGTCAGGCGTCACCATCTCTTGATGGGTCCAGTTCAGGCACCAAGGATCCCTGGCTGATGGAACCCTCATTCCACCCCCAGCATCAGATATAATTTTTGGTAAGATACTCAGAGGGTTCCTCAGAGGGATAATGAGGACATTATAGCCAGCTGGGTAGTTGTTGAAATCTTGGGACTCTCCAGAGGTTTAAGTGCAGCACAGCAATCCCCTATCCAGCAGCAAAGGCCCCCAGCTCTCGCTTTTGGGCCTTGGTCACCAGGGGGCTGTATAAGTCCTAGATGATGCTATAGGCTGTCTAAAAAAGCTAGGTCTGGATCAGGACCCCAGAGATGACAAAGATGATCCCAAAGATGAGCACCAGGTAGGTCTTGGAATCCTTGTCCACACAGGTGGTGCACTTGGTCCTGGCCAGGTAAACCAGCAGGCAGAGCAGGGCCACAGGATGATAACAGAGGGGCGCATTACAAATGGTACACCTTGCACTGTACTGAGCCAGTACTTTAATCCTGCAGGACATACACAGCCCTTTCACACCACCTTGGCCACCACAGTGCAGTTGCTAGTAAATGTAGTCACTTTCCACATAGGCAGGACTTAGGGAACCAGGGCCTTCATCCCGCCCAGCAATGTTAGGATAATTCCCGGGATTTGCAGACCAGCAGAGGCCAAGCAAGGTTGAAGAGGCTGCAAAGAGGACCAGAGAGATCCAGAGACCATGTGTCTGGATGGGGATGTGTAGGAGCGCTGTCCATACCTTCCCACCCCTCCCTTCCATCCTTCCCCATTCTATGCTAATAGACTGTGCTCTTGCCAGAGAGCACCCCTTTGTTTGTGACCTTTGGACCTGATTGGTCCAAGAGTGCATTTAAGCTTCTGTACTTTCTGGAATAAACGGTGTTTTCTGCTCTTCACTCCCCTGTCCCTGCTTCTTGTCCCGGGTCTCTCTGCGTCTCACTGGGGCAGAGCAGATTTTTACCTACACCCTGGGGCCTGTCCAGAGAGACTCCATATCGTCTAACCCGGGGACCCCTTCTTTCTCCGTCTCTCTGGACTCTGGACTCCAACTCATCAAGAGGCCACGTGGCTCCCTTCCCCTCCTCCTTGTTATTAAAGCAATATGGAGACAAGATTTTAAAGAGGCAATGACATCACTGGACAACCTCGCCTGAGGACAGGCCCAGACCTCTATCCAGTAGGCAGCAGGCCCAGGCATCCAGCCTGGAATGGAGATGGGGAGCACGCAGGCAGGGCTTTGGGGACCCTGGCTGACTGACTTCCCAGCCACCACTTATTAGCCTCATGACTAGAGAATTTACCCAACTTTCCTGAGCCTCTATGTCCTACAAGTGGTTATAATAAGCCTGCATATTAGTCTAAATGTCCTAAGGTACAAATTAAAGAGCACATTATTTTTATGTTACTGTTATAGCTGCTGGGTATTAATAAAGCAGAAATTAACTGTATGGGTTGTTTTATATTCGATTCCCTCTACCTCACACCCTCCCCACCCTCTGAACTTGAGCACCCAGAGGGCAGAGCAGGGCCAGGTGAGTGGGAGCAGGGGTGGCTGGAGGCTCTTGCTGGGAGGCCCAGATGGATCTTCTTATTTTTGTGGTGCTGGAGACTGAACCGAGGGTCTTCCTCATCTTAGGCAAGTGCTCTACCATTGAGCTAATGCCCAGCAAGGCATTCTTCCAATATTGTCAAATTTTTCTTTTTCCTCAGAAAATTACAAAAAAATACTAAATATTTTCTTGATTTTACATTTAATATAATTTCAAATGAACTTATACAAATGATGACTAGAATAATATTTTCTAATAAATACTGCAGTGGGATAATTTTTACAATATATTCATAAAATGAATTCAAACAAAAATTGTGTAAAATCTGTCTTTCTGATTCTGAATCACGTTAAAAAATCTAATTATTTATTTGCAATATTAAAAACAGTTCAAATATCTCAATAAGCCAACAAGAATTAAATCTAATCTTCAAGGTGGTAGAATTTTTTTTTAATTTAAAATTAACAAAATGTTTGCAGCCATATGTTTATAAAAAGTATATATATATACATATATTTATTTCTTGGGTACTAGGGATTTAAAACTGAACTACATCCCCATCCCTTTTTATTTTGAAACAGTGTTTCACTAAATTGCTGAGGGCCTCGTTAAGTTGTGAGGCTGGCCTTGAACTTGGAGTCCTCCACTCTCAGCTTCCTGAGTTGCTGGGATTACAGGTATGTGCCACCAAGCCCAGCAAAAGATTATAATTCAACATTTAAATTTTAAAAATTTCAAAATTCTCCCCCAAATTAGTAGTAACAAAAGGTATTCAGAGGCTGGGGTTGTGACTCCGTGGTAGAGCACTTGCCTGGTATATGTGAAGCACTTGGTTTGATCTTCAGTACCAGATAAAAATAAATAAATAATATAAAGGTATTATTATGTCCATCTACAACCAAAAATTATGTATATATTTAAAAGGTATTTAAAAGCCTGAATTTAAAATGGGATGTATAAAACATCATTATTAAATGGGTTTTAAAGCATAATATTGAAAAAATATGCATTATACAGTACTAGTTTCCATCATTCAAATGAAAAGCAATAAAGAAAAAAATATTTTTTCCTGTTTTAATTTCAGAAGACACTGAATAGTCTTCTATCCAAACCTATTTGAGGTACAAGCTTTTACATAAACACACATATTCAGTCCAAAATATGATCTTTTAATCAGAAGCTATACAAATTGGTACATAGCATTTACTGCACAGAGGCTATTTTTAGAGTTACAAGACCTTATGACTTTCACATGTGCTAAAAGATCTTGAACCAACAGTTTCAGGAGACTTGCTTTCACTGAAAAGGGGCTCTTTCCTCCACCTTCAGCCTTCACAGTTCTTCAATTCTTAGGCTGTGAACTGGGCAGTCAGATGCAGATAAAACCAAGTCACCAGAGTCACCAGAGAAGAATGAAACAGTCACTCTGGACATTAACTGATTTCAAGTTGTTGTCCTTAGAATAACATATTTAGCCTGTCTAATCTTTTAGAAAATAAATTTGTTTTAAACAAAGTGACATCTTAATTAGGAATACAACAGACCCCCTTAGAGGAAAGATGAATAGCTTGGGACTGTGGGGAGAATTTATCCGAAAGCCCTGGTGATAAGTCGCATGAAGCTGACTATGAAACCTTAAGACTGAAAATGGTGCTATAATATTCTATATCCCTTAAAACTTTCTCCAATAATTAAGGAAGTACATGGGAAATGCAAGAGTGGAAAAGTTAATACAAAACCGGGAAAATAAGCCAAGAGGGGTGGTGCATGCCTACTAGGGAGGCTGAGGCTGAAGGATCTTGAGTTCAAGGACAGTTTGGACACCATAGTGAGACCCTGTTTCAAAAAAAAAAAGAAAAGAAAAATAGGCAAATGGGAAAGTACCTAGAAAGGAAAAGAACATGATTGAAACTTAGGTCTTCAAATGTAATGAAGAAACAAGACACTATGCTTATGGTGTTCATGTACAAATATGTAACAATGAATCTGAATCTCACCATTATGAATAACAATGCACCAATAAAAACATGGAAAAAAGAAAAGAACATACTATACTACTTCTTTCCTAATCAGAGATTGCCCAATTCATGTCCTGCTTTTTCTGTACCAAATAATATTTTTTCTTTATTAATGCTATTACAGAGAACATAGGGTGGGGTGTATAAATTACAGCAGATGGGCTTTTGCTTATTTTTAAAACTATTATTAAAGAGAGTACAAAAAAATTGAACAAAGGACATTCATCACAGTCTGTTACACATCTACCCATAAGCTGGTTCACCCTGTCAAAAAAAAAGAATGAGGAGTAGGGGATGCGTGCCACAAGTTAAAAATTCTCTTTCAGGGTGAGAAGTGCTCTCCAGTGGGTAGACCCCACCTAGGAAGGACTGCCTGTTTGCCTAGCCAGCTCAAAAAAACTGACCTATCTGCAAAGGTGCTTTTCTTTCTCTCCAAATCAGTCTTGAATCTCAATGAAACATATTACGAGTCTCAAAGAGAATAAACACACACACACACACACCAAGAGAAATAAGAAATGCATACAGGATTAGAGCTGAGATTTAGTCAAAGAAATAAATTAACAGCTTCTAAAATATACTGTTCAATGCTATAGAACAAGAAGAAATCACTACACAAAGATGATAGAGGTTTTTAAATGATTGCGTTTGGCAAAATGCTTTAATACTATCATTAAAATGTGTAAAACATTAAAGGACATAGTAAATATGTTTCAAAAAAGAAATAATCTATACATCACCACTCTAATAAGAAATTATTTAGAAAGCAACACCACCAAGAACAGAAAGGGTAAGAAGTAAAGCAAACCCAAGTCATTGTAACAATTAAAGAGTACATAATGAACAGCAATATAGATATAGCAACGTGATAGAAACCAATCAGGAGATCCTGGGTTGTATGTTTCATATACCACACATGGGGAATCTAGAGTGAGGGTAAGAACTTAATACAATGACATATACTTTGACATCACTAAAACTGAATATTTAAAATGGACTAAACTTGAACAAAAATACCACGTTAACTACAATGATTCATGGGAGATGGCAAAGAGAAATAGACGAATTATTTTTTCTCATTTTTTAATCATTTGGACAGGTTATAAATTTGAAATCATGTAGAAAATAAATTGTTACTCATTTAAAAATGCCATTGAGTAGCAAAATCTTAAGAATTGGAAAATAAATATATTACCACTTTAATTTTGAGCATATATATATTCATTAACCTGGAAAGGCTGGGCAAATGCTCTTAGTATTAGAAATAAAATAAAAGTAGATAAGCAAATTTGCACAGCAAAAGTCAAACCCATTGTGTACAATAGATTATAGCAAAACAAACCTTATTTAGACACACATGCAGAGCTTTGAGGGCAACCAAATGGGTGGTTATGTAGGGAGAAGTACACAGTCAAGAGCTGGCTGACAACCAAGCTGGTACATGGCATTCATCCTTACCGGGCACATGACTGACATCAATTAAAATATTTACTAAGGGCTCTGTGAAAATCATAAACACCTGTAAACATGAAATGCAGTTGTTGTTCTACGTAGTTCTCTGGGCAACATTTGAATAACTCTTAAACTCCTACAATTAAATCAAAAGCTTCATTGGTTTTGTTTTGCTATCTCATTAAACAGGTTGGCAGTGCTTGAACTTGAAGTCCAGATTTTTCAATTTGGTGTCTTTGCCACTTGCTGTTGCTGCTTGTTCTGGCTCAGTACTTGGATTCCCTAAGAAATGGTTATGAATTCATTGCTAATCACACATTTAAAAAATAATTTAAGCCGGGCGTGGTGGCGCAAGCATGTAATCCCAGCACTGAGACAGGAGAATCGCAAGTTCCAAGCCAGCCTCAGCAACGGCAAGATGCTAAGCAACTCAGTGAGACCCTATCTCTACATAAAACACAAAATAGGGCTGGGGATGTGGCTCAGTGGTCGAGTGCCCCTGAGTTCAATCTCCAGTACCCCCCCAAAAATTTTAAAAGTGGGTAGGGAAAGATTTGGATCCTGTTAATGATATTTTGTGTTTTTAAAAAAGAAAAAGCAAAGATGAGATCTGATTTTCTTCAAATACCACATCTCAGAAAGCAGCTTGTCGTTGCTGTCTATTACATCACCCACGAGGAAGGAAAAAGCAAACTTTGCATTTTACTTAATACCTCAGTAACCAATTTCAACAAAATCTATGAATTTAAAAAGTATTTAGTTGAGGCACCAGTAGTTAAAGGGTGAAGGTGGACTTCTCCAGCAGATTCTTCAAGGGATAAAACTGCTGCATGAACATGATGAAGTTCATCATCTAATTCTGGCTCTTTTTAAACTTCTTCTTGATTGTACCTCACAGCTATAAGACAAAGATTAAATTTATGCACTAACTAGACTGGGCTTCTCAAAGATTTGCCCTAAAAAAAAATTTCTTAAAATCACATTATCATAAAACACTAACATTCTCTTATATGTGAAAAAAAGATTTGCACTTAGGCTTATGGTAACACAAATCTGTTCGATTAGCATAAAAATAATGCTGTTGTAAGCAAATCTTGGTTAAAAAATACATGGCCATGTCTCTAAGGATTTTTTTTTTACCATTACTTTTTAAAAAATTTGTTCTTTTTAGATATACATGACAGTAGAGTGTACTTTGGCATATTATACATACATAGAATGCAACATATTCTAATTAGGATCCTAGTCTTGTGGTTGTACATGATGCGGAGTTACCCTGGTTGTGTATTCAAATACAGGATAGGAAAGTTTGTCCAATTAATTCTACTATCTTTCCTATTCCCCTCCCCACTCCCTTCCCTTCATTCCCCTTTGTCTAATCCAATGGACTTCTATTCTTCCCTTCCTCATCCTCCCTTGTGGTGGACTAGTGTCCACATGTCAGAGAAAACATTTGGCCTTTGTTTTTTTGACTGGCTTGTTTCACTCAGTAAGAATTGAATATTCTAGCTGGGCACGTGAAAGAGTATTTGCCTAGCATGCATGAGGCCCTGGGTTCCATCCTTAGCACCGAAAATAAAATCTAAGGAATAACCATCTTTTTTTAAATAATATATTTTTTAGTTGTAGATGGACACAAATATCTTTATTTATTTTTATGCGGTGCTGAGGATCAAACCCAGTGCCTCACGCATGCAAGGCAAGCATTCTACTGCTGAGCCACAATCCCAGCCCAATAACCATCTTTTTTAAAATCAAATTTTTCTTTTTTTTTTTTTTTCCTTTTGGAACAGTAGATTGAACCTAGGGGCACTTTACCACTGATCTACATCCCCAGTTCTTTTTATTTTTTGTTTTAAAATAGAGTCTCATTGAGTAGCTGAGGCTGGCCTCAAACTTATGATTCTTCTGCCTCAACCTCCCAAGTTGATGGGATTGCAGATATGCTTCACTATACCCAGCTCTTTTCTTTTTTGAGATGGAGTCTCAGTATGTTGCTCAGTCTGGCCTCAAATTCCTGGACTCAGAGAATCCTCTTGCCTCACCTTCTCTTCCAAATGACTGGAACAGATAGACCCACTGCACCTGACTCTAAAATCTAATTTTAATTATATGTATGTATATAGATAGATAGATAGATAGATAGATAGATAGATACTATAAAATTTACATTTCATGAAAATTCACATATAAAATAAAACTCAAAATTACTAATACATACCACTTAGTTAGCTACGCCAAAGGCTACTTAACATCTAAAGAAATATGAAGAAGAATGGCATTAATTAAATATAGCCCAAATACTTTTTTTTCCCAATACTTTCTATTAACTGGAAAGAATAATTTGCAATTTTCTGTTTTGTAACATTCACTCATAAATGCCCAGAACTGGAATTCCTTAAGTCTAGAAGTAATTTTAGGTTTCACCATTCTTTTTTGAATAATATAAATTACAATAATTTGCTGGAAACTGTGAGACGTTTTTACCAGAGGTTGAAAGTCAACTGTGGAGCGACCCTGGGTCCTTGGGTTTTGCTTAAGATTAGGATAATTACCCTGGTGCAGAAACAAGTACAGCAAGGCAGGGATAGAAAATAGAGCAGGTTTATTGCAAGGTGAAGGAAAGGCAAGAGGAAGTGAGATAACACCTAGAAAGAGGGGTGGACAGACTGGGTCTGAATAGAAACACACAGCAATGGTTAGGCTATACAGTGGTGTGAAACCTTGGAGTGGCACCTTTTTGGACTGGTCCCTAGTGTAGCTGCTGCCCATGAGGGGGAAGTCATATGCTACACTGTGTAAAAATTGAGGGAAAGGGCCTATGTATTGGAGTCCCTCTCTCTGGCCTAGCCCCACAGGTGAATTTTTTGTAAAGGTCAGTTGACTTTTGGAGCAGCTTGTGGGTGCATGCCCAATCTTCAGAACATGATGTATGTTCATCAATCTACGGAGGAGTGTGGCAGACCCTTTTGTGGAATATGGGGACAGGACACAGTCAATGGTACTATTCAGTGGCTCCAAGTAGTCTGTCCACCTTCCTTAGATGGATTTCTTCTATAGCCCCCTCACACAAAAGGGGTGAACATGTGTGATTTATGTCCTTATGGCATTACATTACAGGATGGGTACTAACTCCTCTCGGTCAATTGTCAGTCAGGGGTCTTTTTAAAGATGTTCCCCTCTCTTGTTTCTCCCTGCTCATCTTTAGCTAATTATCTATGCTAACAATATGTCTACACTAATATCCATTCATTATTCTAAGGTCAAAAAAGCACAGATGCTTAGAAATTTCTTAGAAATTTCTCTAAATTCTCCTTCAATTATTTTCTACTTAAACCTCAGTTCACCATCTAAAGAAGTTTACCAAGATAATACCTATCCTATCAGTTTCTAGTCACAGAAGTCATCTACAAAAGATTATTTCCAACCATTTTCTACAGTGTCCATAATTTTAAAAATATAGATAGAAATTCTACTTCATCTTTAAAGAAACAGAGGCTATTACTATGTTGAGTGGCTTCTGTATGTACGTGTGTTTATAGGTGATACATAAAGAACTTTCCTAAATTGTAATGTTTAATTTAATTTTGAGATCCAAGATTTAAGGGGGAAAAAAATCTATGTTTAGAGGAGAATGAACGATTATTTTAAAATCTGTAAAATGGGGACTAAGAATTTTTTTAAATTATTAATGTTAAGAGAAACAATGTAAAATCATAAGGTGCTAGAGTGGATTGATTGGCTCAACCTGCTCTTAACATACATTTTCGTTAACACAGAAGTAGGAAAATTAAACACTGTTAATGGGAAATTCAAACACTGTTAATTCCCAACCTCCCTTACAGTGAGGATTCCAGATACAATTGGTACAATCAATCAAGTGCACTCACTTGAGATTTTACTCTGAATGCAGTTACATGGAGAGAGAAGCAGAATAGGAGGTATCCATTTTCCTGGCACAAGGCATGGCAGAGGTCTTGTGGTTCTGGAGTTGGCAACTGTTCACAATGTTCTAACCCAGCAAGCAGCTTCTTCATCTGGCTTCTTCATCTTGACTGTTCCAAAGGCAGCAACTCCTTTGAAGGTACCCTCTTGTGACATAATTTCTAGACGACCAGCCTAGGTCTGTGTCTTCAGAAGACATCTGAGAATTTCTCAAAGATTCTGCGAGCTATCTACACTCCTTAATCAATCCCCTCTGTTTAAAGAAACAGAATGATCTTCTGAAAGAAGATCCCACTAACTACAACTGAGAATCTTAAAGACAGGATTTGGTAGTTAAAAGTAAGGTGTATCACGTAAAAGCACCTTAAATATGGGGTTGGCACTGAGCGCATAGCTCAATGGGTTTGATCCCCAGTACCAAAAAAAAAAAAAGTTAGGGGGTGGGGACTGGCATAGTTGAGGAAATAGGACTTTTGGGCAATGAGACTTCCTGCCAACTGAGGTTAAGGTATCTGACAAAGTGGTGGTAGGACTTCAGAAGGCTAGCATGTGCTGACTGCTTCTTGCCAAACATACAAGGTTAAACTAAGGTTAATAAGTCTGCAGATACAAGGCAAGACAGCTTTGCTATGGGAACTCCTTTTTGCCTACAATATCAATTGAGAAAGCCTCAAATCTAGGTCTCTTTTGAATTGAAAAAGTCAACTACTATTGCACTTCAACTGACTGTTATAAAGGTTTGAGGAAGCTGCTAACCTTTTTCAAGAACCTTCCCTTAAGAATTTTCTGCCAGCCAGGTACATGCCTATAATCCCAGCTAGTCAGGAGGCTGAGGCAAAAGGATCCCAAGTTTGAGGCCTGCCAGGGCAACCTAGTAAGACCCTGTCTGAAAATCAAAAATAAAAAAGGCCGGGGGTTAACTCAGTGGTAGAATGTCTCTGGGTTCAATCTCCAAGACTGGGAAAAAAAATTTTTTTTCTGCCTAGTAATAGAAGCTATCCTCAGAGAAAAGATCAGATTAAAACTGTTGCCATCCCATCCAAGACTATAGTCTAAACAGGTTTCAAGTAGGTACCATTTGTTTAAGACCCAATGGATGGAAAGAGCACAGAGCCCTGTAAGTAAATGAAGAGATTCTTTCTTAAAAGTATGTCTTTTAACTATATTAAAACTGTCTTTGACTATGGTTGCTCATGGAAATAATTGAAGAAGAAAAAAAAAAAACCCAGAGACTTCTTAAGTTTGGGGGGAACTATTTGGCCAAAAAGTCAATACAATAACAAGTAAGAACCCAAACCTAGCTTGCAACAGCCTATAGCTATTAACTGTCTAAAATAATAATAGGGGGCTGGGGTTATGGCACAGTGGTAGCGTGCTCGCCTAGCATGCGTGAGGTACTGCGTTCGATCCTCAGCACCACATAAAAATAAATAAAGATATTCTGTCCACCTACAACTAAAAAATAAATAAATATTAAAATAATAATAATAATAATAATCCTAGTACCTCCAAACCCACAATAGTAGGAAGTGAATTTCTAAGGCTGTCCACTTTCTAATTCCCATGCAGACAAGTCTCTGAAAATTAATGGACAATAAAAGCCTCCTACAGTGTAAAGCCAAGGGCCTGAGGACATTAGATAAGGGACTTCCTCTCAGAAAGGTGAAGTGGGTTACCTGAAGGGCGAACCAAGGAATATATCCATGATCACAGCAAATATTACTATTTTTGCCAAGCAGTACTTTTTAATTGCTAGGGATCAGTGTCTGCTGTTTCCAATTATTTCTTTTTCTAAAAGTTTGTTTATTTATTTATTAAGCTATTTTCCTACACCTATGCATTATGTATGTGGTGCTTTTGGGGCAATAAACTTGCTTTTCAGCTAGTGGGTGGTCATAACACAAGGAGCCATACCCTAACCTGAAAAAGGGACAACACTCAATTACGATGGTCTTAGAACCAATATGCAATTGTGGACTGGATTTCTGGTAGTTTCTCTTTGGGATGGGAGGAGTGTTTTCTGTCTCAGAAGAAGAATATACATAGAGATTTCAGGTTAAAACTATAAGCTGTCTACCAAACACTTTCTCCTTCCTTCTTCTTAATAAAACCCTAACTTTTAGCTAGTTACATTACTATGTGGACTCCTCAGCCTCTGCAACTAGGTTTGGCTATGTGACTTAATTCTAGCCAATGAGAGTAAATTTAAGTGCTGCTGGTTCTAGAAAACCACCTCAAGCTGATCTGACTGAGGAAAGTCTTTCCTTGCCCGTCCACACAGACTCCAATAGCAACCTCAGTGAGAGTGGAGGTAACTTGAGGATAAAAATCACACACTATGGAAGACAGGAACTTCAGCACCATCTACTTCTAGATTTCTTCTATGTAAGGGGTGGGGAATTCTACTTAGTTTAAAACACTGTTATCTTTGGTTTTCTGTTATATGTAACAGAACCTAATCTTAAATGATAAAGTATACAGAAAAAATACAAATAAAAACTAACCTGAATTGGTAGAAAAAGCTATTCACTTGAAGAATTTCTAGCAGTTATTGCTAAAAATAGGCAAAAGTTATTAGGAAACTCTGGGGGATACTATGGTCTTTTCAGAATAATTCATAATATCAAAGAGACATTTATTGAAATAAAGGATAATAAGCACCCATAAAAGAACATCTATCTTTATAAGTAAGTGAGAGCCATTTATTTTCAAAGGCAGACCTTTCTCACTTAATAATTGTTTCATTAAATTCTGGCATAAGGCCACTTAAAAACTAAAGGAGAACAAGGGAGGTATGATGAGTGTGTTTTCTTCCTAGTTCAGGTAGATTTATTCTTAAATGTCTGTGTCCAAAAACATGTGTTCCTGTTTTAAAGGTATCTTCCTTTATTCCAAATATGCTTTAAGATATTTATTGAGCAGAGAAAAAGGAAAGGAGGTAAAAAGATGAAACAGATGTTAACAGTTTTCTTCCAAGTTCTGGTGGACTTCGGAACTTTAAATGTCTGTTCAAAAGAAACATGCTCTCATTTTAAACATATCTTCCTTTATTCTGAATATTCTTTTACTTACAGATTTAACAAGTATTTTTAAAAATATGTTTAGCTAATCATAGATTGCAATTTAAAAACACATACTTTGGTAATATCAATATGATTGATTAGAAAGAATTATGAATAATGTTGAAATAAATCATTTCACCATGAATATGGTTATCAAATCATACAGCATTTGAAAAATGCTGATACATAAAATTTTTGAAGGACCTTTCATTATTCTGTGATGCAAATTTCTCTATTTCTACAAATATATAAAAACATAAATCTTAAAGATCTAAAATTATACTCTACTTGTATATAAATGTGGATTGCAATTTATAATAGTTTATTTTCCTAAAATAATAAACAAAATTACGTACGTGGTTTCAATTCTCCATTTGTCCCTAATGGTGCAATTCCTTGTTGTAATTTTTTCTGTTCCATCTGCTGTACAGCCTGTTGAGTGGAAAAAGAAAAATACTTAAAGTATTATTTGATTTTCTACATTTGTAACCTTTGACAAAGCACCAAACACTAATTGAAAATTGTTTCCCAAAACCAAGATATTCGAACTATAAAATTTAGATTAATATTGTACAAAGTAATTTTTAAAAATGTTTTTTAGTTGTCAATGGACTTTATTTATTCACATGGTGCTGAGAATCAAACCCAGTGCCTCACACATGCTAGGCAAGCGCTCTACACTGAGCCACAACCCCAGCCCAATTTTTTTTAATTCTAAAATTTAAAATATAACAGTTAATAGTACATTGAAAAATGAAATTACAAAACACACAGGCTTTTAGCAAAGTACCTAACATCTATTTTTGTTTTGTTTTTTGGTACCAGGATTTGAACCCAAGGACACTTAAACACTGAGCCACATCTCCAGCCCTTTTTATTCTTTTTATTTTGAGACAGGGTCTCACTAAGTTGCTTAGGCCTAGATAAATTTGTTAATGCTGGCTTTGAACTTGCAATCCTCCTACCTATCTCCCAATCTGCTGGGATACAGGCATAAGCCACCATGCCCGGCCTATTTTTGTTTTTGTTTTTGTTTTGCTGTGCTAGGTAGGGATCAAATCCAAGGCTTCATGCATGCCAAGCATGCACTCTATCACTGCACCATACCTCCATACCCTAGCATTCATTCAAATGTCATAATCCTTTCACAAAATACCACCTGATGATATTCCTGCTTCTGAGCTTCCAGATGATCATGTTGACGCTGCAGCTCTTCTTTTTGTTTCTGAAGCTCATCAGCCTTCTTCTTAAGTTCATCTTCTTGTAAAGCAATAATACTTTCATACTCTTTTAGTTCTTCCTCTGTGAAGAACTGCTGTTGATCCAATGTCTAAAAGAAAACAAGGAAAAATAATCTTAGAAGTAACAAGGTCCGATTCAGCTTTAAAAGTCTATGATTAGTTCCAAAGAGTATTTATAATATTATATATTTTGGGTAAAAAGAATGGAAAATAAAAAAATATATATTTTAGTACTCATGAGAGCTCCAATTTGTCTGGAGCTGCCTGGTTTTTATCAACAAAGAGTTCCATATTGTGGGAAACCCCTCAGAACTGTTAGTCATCCTATCTCTGTTTTCTGGATAATTAAAAACATAATTTAAATGATAATTTATTTTTATGTAAAAAACACAATGTTCTTTCTTTGATTAATTTTGGTTGGTATTTCCCAACTATTCTTCTGAAGTTGTGTATATACTCATTTATATACAGTTGGCTGTCTCATAAATTGGCATAATTTTCTGAATCAATATGGCAAAATATATTGAGAAACTAAAAATGTTCAGAAACCTTGAGAATAGTTCTATTCGTGGGAATTAATCCCAGTGAAATCATCAGTTTGTATAGATACACAGTTTGTGTATATATAAATTGAAAATAGCATAGTACACTGTTTACACATATACTACATGTACATATACATGAGTTGTGTACTATTCCAAATTGGCATAATATAATGCATAATTTAAATGTCTACATTTAGATCGCAGAATACTAGTGACTTCTAATTTATTCTTTAAATTTATCTATATTTTTAATTTTTAATAATGTATATCATTTTATATGTAGTAAGAAATATGTTTATAAATATGTTTATAAATGTTTATAAAGTCTTTATAAAGACTCCTAATTATATGCAGTGCGCTTACAAGTAAGAGAGAAATTATTATAAGCTTTCCAAGAATCAGGTTCATTATTTTATAGTGACATTTTATATAAAAAACCAAGACAGCAAGACTATACATGCAAACATAACAGGGAACAAAAGTTAAAAGTTGAATGAACTGTATGTTCTTGAACCATACATCCTATTTGAAGCAGGTTCTGTTACCTCCCAGCTATCTGGTTCCAAGAATTCTTTTTTTTCTGTAGCTTTCAAAAATTCTTCCAGAGTCACTAGTCGGTCTTTGTTAGTATCAACCTGATTAAAGGAAAACATGTATAATATAAAATAAACATTTTATATTGTTTCATCTTTCTTCTATTATTAGAAGCAACTGTCTTCTAATGGAGGCTACTATGTAATATACAACAGTTAGGACTGCCCTAATGTCCACAGAAAACAGAAAAAAAACACTCAATATTATACTAGAATCAGAAAATAAATGTCTTCCAATCCTCTACAATTAAAACTTTAAAATATCTATGTAACTGATATCCCAAAGATCAAAACATTTGATTCAGCTAACCTGACTGATTAACTGCTACTGTCTTCTTCTGTCACCAGAATATCTATAATCCTTCTAGAAATCAAATGCTTGGGCAAGAAAAATCATCATTCCAGAACAAGTACTGTTTTAGCCACATGTAAAGGAGTTTAATTAAAGTACTCCCTACTGTGCGTTGTGTGCATGTATAAATATGTAACAGCAAATCGCATCATTATGTACAACTATATGGTACAAATTTTTAAAAGTGAGAAAAACTTCTCCCAACATTTTTTCTTAAAAAGAAACAACTAACTAAATTAAAACTAAAGCTGACAATTTCTCCAAATCCTCTTCAATGGCTGATACAGACTGGCAAATTTAGTTACAAAGGTTAACTTTATAATAATCAAGGAAATTCATTTGATACTTGGGGTGCCACCAGGCAACAAAGATCCCAATTCATCATTAACAGCTCATATCTTCAGGTGACAATCACCGAAGTCAAACAGTGGGCTTCAGTAATCCTGCATATGATGTCCCAGAACTTTTTGCTTGGAGGGGTAGGATAAGTACCACAAAAAAGGGCAAATGTTTCATTAGGATAGTCATGGAGGTCTTTCTAAAGAATGTATATATGAACACAGTTGAGAGTAGATCTGATAAAAGTGAGGCCATGAGATGATCTAGAGGAAATGTTCCAGGAAGGAGAAACTTCATATGCCCTAAAATGAGAATAAGCTTGGTGAGAGTAAACATGAAGAAGACCAATGTAGACACAGTAGAATGAGACAAAGCCACGAGACATGGGGTCAGAGAACGAGGCAAGGGTGAGTGAAATCATACCATGATCTTTAAGACATAAGACATGACTTATCTTCTAAGTGAAATGGCAAGCCACTGAAGTATTCTGAGCAAGAGAACACTACGACCTGACTTATGCACTCCCCCCCCCACCCCCTGCTTAGTGGTATTGGAAATGAACCAGGGCCTGGTGCAGTGCTCTACCACTGAGCTACATTCCAAGCCCTAATTTATGTTTTCAAGAGATTACTCTGCCATCTGTACAGCTGTGTGGATAAGTGATTGCAAGTAAGATGCAGAAGCTGAGATACCAGCCAGGAGATTGCCTTTTTTAAAAAATGTTTTGGAAGTAGCTGGGATTGAACCCAGGATCTCACACAGTACTCTACCAATTGAGCTATATCCCAGCACCCATCAGGAGGTTAGCTTGGACTTGAAAGTATAAGCGGGGAAAAGTGGTCAAATTCTAGATTTATTCAAAAGGGAGATCAAATGAAGATTAGCTGTAGGATATGAAGAAAGAGCAATTAAGAATGACTTAGCCAGGTGCAGTGGCGCACACCTATAATCCCAGCAGCTTGGGAAGCTGAGGCAGGAAGATCATGAGTTCAAAGCCAGCCTCAGCAAAAGCAAGGTGCTAAGCAACTCAGTGAGACCCTGTTTCCAAATAAAATACAAATTAGGGTTGGGGATGTGGCTCAGTGGTCAAATGCCTCTGAGTTCAATCCCCGATACCAAAAAAGAAAAAAGAATCTGATAGCTTGAGCAATCAGATGAATCATAATTCATTTGCTGAAATGAAGAAGGCTGAGGGAGGAACAGGCCTGGGTGTGGTGAAGAGAAGTGCATTAGACATGAAAGGGGAAATGTCAAACAGATACAAACCTGGATATCAGGGAAAGGAGGAAACTGGTGATTAATAATTTTTTATTCACCAGCATATAGAGCATACACAGACATAGGACTCCATTTATCACCTAAGGAAAAAGAAGATAGAAAGGAGAACAGCCCAGGGCACTGCAACATTTAGAACTTGGGAAGAGGAGGGACAGGCAGCAAGGAATATTAAGAAGAAAGAACAAGTGAGTATGAGGAGGTGTGGTTTTCCAAAGGCCAAGTGTTATGGTTTGGATATGAGGTGTCCCCCTAAAAGCTCCTGTTAATGCAGGAATTCTCAGAGGTAAAATGATTTGAATATGAAAACTGTAATCTAATCAGTCCATCCTAGTTTGAATGGACTGACTGGGTGGTAACTGTAGGCAGGTGGGGCATGGCTGGAGGAAGTAGGTCACTGGGGGCTTTCCCAGAAAGATGCATCTTCCCTGTGATCCCTTTTCCCTCCCCTTTGCTTCCTGACCCCATGATGAGCTGAGCAGTTTCCTCCACTGGGCCCTTCCCCCATGACGTGCTGCCTCACTTTGGGCCTAGAGCAATGGAGCCAGTCATCTATGGACTGAGACCTCTGAAACCCAAATAAACTTTTTGACCTCTTAAGTAGTTCTTGTCTGGTATTTTGGTCACAGTGACCCAAAGCTGACAAAAACACCAGGTAAAGAAAGAGTGAAGAATCAACTGTATCAAATAAAAAGAGTCAAGTGGAATTTCATTGGAATGGTGAAGGCTACAGTATGTGAAGCACAGACTATGGAAAAAACAAAAGGTGAGGAATAATAGGAAGAGGACGAGTAAACAACTCTACAGAACAATTTTGCTGTGAAGGGAAGAATGGAAATGCAGCAGTAAATTCAAGTTTGGTTTTGTTTTTAAGGTGGAAGATACTAGGTCATGTTTGTCTCCTAATGGGAATGATCTAGTAGAGCAGAAAAAACTATGCAGGACAGAAAGGAGGACAATAGCAAGGACAAAGTCCTTAAAGAGGAGATACCAAATAGGACCTCATGCACAGGTAGAGGAGAAGGCCTTCCATAGGAACAGCAAGAGTTTATCTATAGTCGGGCATGGTGGTGCATGTCTGTAATCCCAGTGACTAGGGAGGATGAGGCAGGAAAATCAAAAGTTTGAGGTCAGCCTTAGCAACCTAGTGAAATCCTGTCTCAAAATAGATAATAATGGGCTAGGGATGTAGCTCAGTGGTAAAGCAACCCTGGGTTCAAAAGTTTATCTACAATTAACAGAAGGCAAGGCAAAATAAATGACACAGATGCAAACTAGATGATAGATTTGGTAGAGGGAAGATGAAGAAATTCTCTCAATTGCTTTTATTTTCTCAGTGAAATGAGAGGAGGGGTAGGAGAGAAGGAGGAAAGGGAGTGTCTTCAAAGGTTTAAGGAGAAGGAAGAATATGTGAAACTGTCAGACTCTGAGAGTGGGGAAGTGGATGGACAGGGGGAATATAGAACTGCCAGATAGATAGAAGGGCCTGCTAGCAATCTATGCTCGGAAGACAAGTAAGACCAGTTAGCATGCTTCCATGTTAATCTCCGGCCATGGTCCACTATTCCAATATAGCAGGATAAAATAGGGTTATGCACTTAGTAGTTATTACAAGTGATGTATTTATAATTGCAAAGGGACTTATCCACCATCTATTTAACAAGTAACATGAATCATGGTCTGGACACCTAATTTAGAAGGGGAAGAAACTCAATGAACAAGGCATATTTAAAATATGGCCAGTTGCTTTGAAAGGACAGAAATTAAAATTTTAAGACCCTGGGTGATTTGGGTTATTATTCCTAACTATTGCTCCCTCCTATAATAGGATTATACACCTTTGCCCAGTGTCACATGACTTGCTGAACCATCCTGTGGGAGGTATACACCCCCTTCTCACTGACTGGGGACTTGACACACACATGCTTCAGTTAAGGGGATATAAGTAAATGTGAGGCTTATCCCAGCTGAACATAAAGTCTTCAATAATACAGGGTTTGACTTGGAGTTTCTTATGTCCCAGATAAGACCCAGATAAAGACTGTTCCTGCAGCCTAGAAATGATAAGACATGTATAGCCAAGCCTAGCTAAGTCAGGCTTGGCCAAGTCAGCCTAACCCTGCCATACCTAACTGACATTAACCTTTAAAGTTTATATAATATTAACAAGAAATTAATATTTGTTGTTGTAAGCATTAAAGTGTTGGTGTTTGGAGGTTTTCTTAGTATAGGTTGAGTATTCTTTATCCAAAAAGCTTGGGATCAGAAGTGTTTTCGATATTGGATTTCTTTGAATTCTGGAATATTTGCACATATATAATGAGATCTTGGGGATGGGGCCCAAGTCTAAACATGAAATCCATTTATGTTTCATATACACCTTATACACAGCCTGAAGGTAATTTTATACAATTTTGCAAATAATTTGGTACAAGAAACAAAGTTTCATAGTATGAAATTTCCATTTATGGCATCTTATCAGTGCTCAAAAAGTTCTGAATTCTGAAGCATTTTAGATTTTGGATTTTTGAATTAAGAATGGTCAACCTGTAAAAGCTAATGTAGGTTTTTTTTTTTTTTTTTTTTTTTAATATTTTCTTAGTTGTAGATGGACACAATATCTTTGTTTATTTTTATGTGGTGCTGAGGATCGAACCCAGTGCGTCACACATGCGAGGCAAGCGCTCTAGCAGAGAGCTACAGCCCTAGCACTAATGTAGGTTTTTTGTTTGTTTGTTTGTTTTTGGACTGGAGATTAAACTCATGGGCACTTGACCACTGAGCCACATCCTCAGCCCTATTTTGTGTTTTATGTAGATTCAGGGTCTCACTGAGTTGCTTAGCGCCTCGCCATTGCTGAGGCTGGCTTGGAATTCACAATTCTCCTATCTCAGCCTCTCTAAGTGCTGGGATTACAGGCTTGCGCCATAATGTAGGTTTTTTGTTTTGTTTTGTTCCAATATCTTTATTTTATTTATATATATATATATTTTTATGTGGTGCTGAGGATCTAACCCAGTGCCTCCCACATGCAAGGCAAGCGCTCTACCACTGAGCTACGATCCCAGCCATAATGTAGGTTTTTAAAATGCCACATATTGGCTTCATTGTTTTATATTAATAAAAAAAGATTTTACAGTTCATATGCAGTAGGATCTTAATCTTTTTAAAGTAATTTCAAATTATATTATTTATACCTAGGGAATCTAGCATAATATTCTAAAAAAAATGCAAAATCCAATTAAATACCTATTCTGTATATTTATTTTTCCATTTTATGGGAAGATTTATTACAAAAAGTTGAATAATTCAAAGAAACAACAGACAATCTTAAACTTTTAAAACATACCTCACTCATTACATGTTCCCTCATTCTAAGTCTTTCTTCCTCCATTTCTACCATATCATCCTCTTCATTTTGGGCATCATACACTTTCTCCAACTAAAAATAAAATTTAAAAGCCAACATGAAAGAAGAGAAGACAAAAACAGAAAAAAAGCAAGAACACTAAGTACTTAATAAACTCATATACCTCTTTAGTAAATAGGGCTTCCAATTCTTGTTCATCCAGGAATCCATCATTATTGACATCTAAAGTTTAAAAGTTATAGATGCAAAAATGGATTTTAATCCCTTTGAAAATAAATAATTAAAATACAATTACTTAACAAATGGCTTGCAAAAGCAGTGGAGACATGAAACAACAATATGCTGCAGAGAAGGGCATCTTCTCTTTTATGCAGCTTCAGATCAGTCCCAGTAATAACAATCCAATATTTATAATTCATCAGCATTTTCATAAAAACAACCATTTTTCCCAACACAATAAAGTAAAGCAATATGCTGTAAAAGTACATTTTAATATTATAGCATAAAGAATATAGATATTATAAATAATATAGTTAGGTTAGATATAACCTAACTAGCCACAGAATTACCTTCAGTGTACAGAGACTCTTGCAATGAATCATATAATGACTCAGTAGTGAAGACAGGTAGAAAAATGGCTTCTTATCAAAAATATTTTATTCTGTTTATCAGTAATAAAGACCATCATATTAACCTAGAGAAATAACTAAGCATTTACTATCAATAAGACTCAACAGCAGACCTTGGCAGAAATCAATGAGGAATAAAGCAAATATAATCTTTTCAAATAGCAGATTTAAATAGCAATGTTTGTATCAAATCAGTTACCATGTAACTTGAAAAATGTCTTGGGGTCAAAGTCATTAGGATCCAATCCATCAGTCTCTTCCCATACCTCTTTTAGTTGATCTTTGCTTCCCTGTGAACCAATTTTAAGAAATTGTTTGAATCAAAAATGTAATCTATGTGTATAGATTCAAAATAAAATATAAGTTTGAGGAATTTTGCATAATAAAGAATCAAGATTTAAGTACTAACAACTTATGATAAAAATCTGCCATCTGATAGAATAATCTTCATCTAAATATGGTTTCATGGGCTAGGTTTGAAACTTAGTGGTAGAGTGCTTGCCTAGCATGTGTGAGCCACTGGGTTCAATCCTCAACACCACATAAAGATAAATAAATAAAATAAAGGTATTGTGTCCATCTACAACTAAAATACATATATACACATATAAAATAAATAAATACGGTTTCATAAAGTCACAATTCTTACTGGATGATTAACTTTGGGATGATTTTCATGCTTTTTTTTCATTTCTTCAAATTTGGATTCTTCTTCTTTTCTCTTTTCCTCATTCAATGTTTTTAAATATTCCCTCCGTTCATGTTCCTTCATCATTTCATATTTTTTAAATTCTTCATGTCGAGTCTTGTCATAGTGTTCCAGATCACTTGTTGCCTAGCCATAATGCATTTAAATTAAATAAAGAATGTATTTGGAAAGTATAAACAAAGCCATTCTTAAATATAGCACACTAACAGAAGGTAGTATAGCAGAGCCAAAAATGACTGGACTACTCTTTTTAAATTCTACCATTTTATTGGAGTCATTATTATTACCAGGGAATGTAAATGTTCAAAGAAACTAAAAATTCCAAGCTACCTTCAACTTTAGAAAATTCTCATAAGAAAGAAATATATAAGTTGATTTTTTTAAAAAAAAGAAGGGACTGGGGCTGAGGTTGTGGCTCAGTGGCAGAGCGCTTCCCTTGCATGTGTGAGGCACTGGGTTCGATCCTCAGCACCACATAAAAATAAATAAACAAAATAAAGACACTGTGTCCATGTATAACTAAAAAATTTAAAAAAAAAAAAAAGAAGGGACTATACAGTATAGAAAACTTCAATGGTTTCTAACCATTTCACTAAATCTACTAACTGCTAGACTAGAACATCTAGTATGGTGACTCTTTTATACATGAGAGGTCCATAAATTCTCATCTAAAATCCCTGAGGCTAGATGTGTTTTGTAATTTTCCAGATTTTAGACAGGGAATATGGCACATACACCATATTATGAGACACCCTTCAATGTCTATAATCAAAAATTAATTATTTCTTTAACAAAAATAGATAAATAGACTAAGAAGACTAAATAAAAAACTTCAAATAGCATTACTGAGGATATAGTTCAGTTGGTAGAGTGCCTGCCTTGCATATACAAGGCTCTGGATTCAACCCCCTGCCAAAAAAAAAATTGGTTAGTTCAAGCCAGGTTTCAGTTTTTACTGGTTTTTGGATTTTGAAATTGTTGATAAGATATTATAGACCTGCGTGTCCACATTAATATCCACAATGATCAAGGTTAAACTACCTCCTTTAAAGATGCATATTCTAGCAAGTATATAAAAGTTTTATTTCACTGGCACAGTGGTGCATGCCTATAATCCCAGTGACTCAGGAGGCTGAGGTAGGAGGATTTCAAGTTCAAAGCCAGCCTCAGCAAATTAACAAGGCCCTAAGCAAATTAGTGAGACCCTATCTTTAAAAATAAAAAGGGCTGGGGATGAAGCTCACTGGTAAAATGCTCCTGGGTTCAATCCCCAATACCAAAAAAAAAAAAAGTTTTATTTCTGCTTCAATGGGTTTACTTCCCAAATTACAAAACCTCAAAGGCACAATGAGAACAATGCTTTTTGGAATTATTCTCACCGCTTTGATTAGCATATCTAAATCTGTGGATTCAAACTTGTCAGGATTCAGATGGTTTAGGTGATCAAATTGTTTTAGAAGAGCTTGGTGGTCCATGCCTATATCTGAAAGAAAATGAGAAAACTGTAAATGATGAATTACCAGATGCTAGAAACATTAATAAAAACAGCATGAGAAAAAAACATTCATATTTATTCTTATAGGATTTTATAAGAAAATTTGAAAGTTTTAGAATAAGGGCTCATATACACTTTTAGAATAATGCACATATTGTTATTTTAGACAAAGGTAATATCCTTGAATCTAAAATAGGATACAATTTAATATGCATATTTTAAAGTTATATGTAAAAAGCCTATTGACTATCAGTGTAATTAACTGCAAAAAACTTTTTTATTATTTTGAAACTGCCAGATACGCCTTATTTAAAATTAGATAAACTCTAATGTAGTATCCTCAAAGATCTAAGTAGCATTTCTGAAAAGAATTGTGGAGCAATAAAAATTCAATTCAAGTAAATTCATTTGAATTATGACATTTCAAAAGAAACAACAAATGTACTCTTTGAAACAAATTTTTATAGACAAGTTACAAAATGAATTGGTAATTTGACTCTGGATTATTTCAATTGTATTATAGAACTGACTGGGGCCATATATTGATGTTGGAAATCAGGGTTTTCACATAGGAAGAGGAATATACAAATATGGAAGACATGAAAAAATTCTGTGAAAATGGATGGGAATTAGGGAAATATACATGTACATATTTTAGAAATATATATGTACACGTATATTGCATTTGTTTCACAAATATATGCATGTGTATGTAGACATGCATATATTTCATACGTCTGATGAAAGTGCAAGAAAATGCATTCCAGTAACAAGAATACCTACTGCTGATCTATAACACCGTTCCCCATTAAAAAGAACCAAGGCACCAAACACAGCAGTGCACTCCTATAATCCCAGCAACTCGGGAAGCTGAGGCATGAGGATCACAAGTTCGAGGCCAGCCTAGGCAACTTAGCAAGACCCTGCCTCAAAATAAAAAACCAAAAGGGATGGGGATGTACTTCAGTGGTAGAGTGCCCCTGCATTCAATTCCCAGTACTGGGGGTAGGGAGGAGAAAAGGGCTCCTCAGAGAAATGGCCAATTCCAGGACTTAGAAAAGGATAAGTAGTTATAAGCCTAGAACATATTGTTATGTCAAAGTAAACAACTGCTAAATGTAGTTCAGTCAAACCTTCACTGAATCCCTAGTATGGCACTATATTAGGAGTTTTAATTATGAAGAAAAAATTTGTTATAGGACTTAGCCCTAAAAAATATAGCCAGACAGTGAACATGAAAAGATGCCTAACCTCACTCAAAATAAGAGAAATACACATTTAAAACTGCACTATTAAACCATCTAACAGAACTGAAAATTCAGAATTATTGCTAGTGGGTATATGTACTGGCTCAATTTCCATGGAGGTAAAAGTGGGAATAGCTATCAAAGTTACAAACACAGTTTTTTGCGGTTTTTTTTGATACTGGGGAATGAACTCAGGGGCACTCGACCACTGAGCCACATCCCCAGCCCTATTTTGTGTTTTATGTAGAGACAGGGTCTCACTGAGTTGCTTAGCACCTCACTGTTGCTGAGGCTGGCTTTGAACTCGTGATTCTCCTATCTCAGCCTCCCTAAGTGCTGGGATTACAGGCATGCGCCACCACCCCCAGCTCATATATAGCTTTTGATTTAGGTTTTCACTGTAGTAAAATTATCCTACAGATATCTTATATGGAACATAGTGATACCCATACAAGATTGTTCACTAGAAATAACCTACATGTCCATCAACAGGGTCCTGGTGACAGGTGTGGTGGCCCACATCTGTAATCCTAGCCACTCAGGAAGCTGAAGCAGAAAGATCACAAGGTGAAGTCCAGCCTGGGAAACTCAGTGAGACTTTCTCAATAAAATAAAATAAAATAAAAGGAAGGTTGAGGATGTAGCTCAGTGGTAGAGTGTTTGCCCAGCATGCATGAGACCCTAAGTTCAATCCCCAGTGCCACAAAAGAAATAAAAAATTAAAAAATAACTGGCCTGGTTAAATATATCCATATAATAAAATTCTATACAGCTGTTTTAAAAAAAAAAGGTAAAGATGATCTCCGTACTAATATAGAAATATCTTCAAAATGTTTCCTTAAAGGAAAAACAGTGTTCTGTATGCTATCTTTGGGAGGTTTTTTGGTTTGTTTGTTTTTGTGGTGCTGAGGATCAAACCCAGGGCCTCATGTATGCTTGGCAAGCATGCTATCATTGAGCTCCAAACCCCTGTCTGCTACCTTTTATATAGAAAGAGCTTTTAGCCAGGTGCAGTGGGCATGCTGTAATCCCAGATACCCAGAAGACTGAAGCAGTAGAATCAAAAGTTTAAGGACAAATAGCAATTTAGCAAGACACTGGCTCAAAACTATTTTAAAAAGTTTTTGGCTGGGGATGTAACACAGCAATAGACCATTTGCTTAGAGTGAACAGTGCCCTGGATTTAATCCCCAGTACTATTAAATAAATAAACTTACTTTTATTTATGTTTGTTTATGTTAGGATAAAGAACCTCAAGAAGGACAGTATTAGAAGAACAAAAATACCAGGTAGATTTTTGCTATGTACTTTCTTATGCTTTCTAGTTTTAAATGATGTGAATGCAATACCTACTTCAAAAATTACCCCCCCCAAGTCCTATAAATTCTTCTTTAAATTATCAGAATTTTTAATTCATAAATTATGAATCAATGGGAAAATATTCATAAATTTCCTAAGTCATGTCAGAATCTTTGCATTTTTAACAAGCTTGCCAAGTGATTCTTATGCAATCTGAAGTTTATGAACCCCTATTCCAAGCCAGGTGTGGTGGCACACATTTGTAATCTCAGCTACTTGGGAGGCTGAGGCCTGAGGATTGCAAATTCAAGGTTAGCCTTGGCAATTCAGTGAGGCCCTGTATAAATAAATAAACAAATTAGAATGGGGATGTAGCTCAGTGGTAAACCACCCCTGGGGTCAATATCACAGAAAAAAAAAAAAAAAAGATGTTTATTAACCACAATCAACCACCCAGAAGAGCATAACCAACATATGGGGGCATGTTATAGAACATATGAACCAGCTTGAAGGATCTCCCATTGACCAAGTCTAGCCCTTTGATTTTGACACATAATTAGAAAGGCCATCCCGAGATAATAAAGGAAATTCACCCATTTTGTCATCTACTACTTTTGTAATTTTATTTTTTACATTTAAATTTTTGACTCATATTTTGATGCAGAATAGGAGAATAGACCTAAATATAGCCTTTTCCAAATAGCTGCATCAATATTTTAGAAGTTTTTTCTCTTTAGTTTCATTCAAATGATGGTTTATAGTATTAGATTTTCTAAGAGTAAGTCAATCTTGCATTCCTAAAATAAATTTACTTGCTGTAAGACTGTGTTCTTGAACTGAGGGTATAGCTCAGTGATAAAGCACTTCCCTAGCATGCACAAGGCCCTGGGTTTGATCACCTGTGCCACAAAACTAAAAGAAAGAAAATATTGTATTCTTTGCAATACAATAATTTTGGTTTTGGTATTAATACAGAACAAGAATATGGAAGCTTTCTTTTGCTGTGCTCAATAATAGTTTAGATAGCATTGATAATCTGATTTTTAATGGTTTGATAGAATTCCCTATGAAACTGTAGTTATTTTTTGTTTTGTTTTGGTTTTTTTTTTTAAGAGTTTTTTAAAAACCTTTATTTTGTTCATTTATGTATTTTGTATGTGGTGCTGAGGACTGAACCTAGTGCCTCATGCGTGTAAGGCAAGTGCTCTACCATTGAGCCACAACCTCAGCCCTTGTTTTGGTTTTTAGTACTAGGGACTGAACCTAGGCATGCTTTACCACTAAGCAACATCCCCAGTTCTTTTTATTTTTCATTTTGAAATAGGGTCTCACTAAATTGCTCAAACTTGCAACCCTCCTGCCTTAGCCTCTGGAGTCACTGGGATTACAGGCATTCACCACTCTGCCCAGGAGGGCGTGGGATTTTTATTTTTATCTTTGACAATTGTTCTATTCCATATGTGAAGTTATTCTAATTAGATTTTCTTTAGGTTTCCTTTGATGTTGCTTTTCCTCTTCTAAATCAGAGGCTTAATTCATTATTTTTCGTTCTATTGATAAAATAATTCAAGGGTAACAATTTGAATTTTGTTATTTGTTTGTCTCTGTGGTACTGGAGATTGAACCCAGTGCCTCACATATGATAGGCAAATGCTCTACCACTGATTCATATCCCCAGCCCTTTCTTTTAAAAAATTTATTTTGTGGAAGGGTCTTGCTAAATTGTGAAGGCTGGGTGCACTGAATAATCCCCCTGCCTCAATCTTCTAGGTAGCTGGGATTACAGATAGGTTGCACTGCATGGATCTTCATTTGGATTTTTTGAATGATATCCTATCTATTCAAAAAAATTAAATTAAATCTTAAAAATTATGAGATATCAAATCAATACATATGATTTTGACAAGAATATGACATGTCTCATGTAAACTGACCTCAACAACCAAATACTGAAATGTTCCTACCTTCTAACACTTACCTTGAAGGGAATCCAATTTAGCTTTAATTAGCATTCTTAACCTTCCTACTTCTTGCCTTTTCAGTTCATCAAGTTTTGTCCTCACATGGTGACTTACTAAATCCAGCTCTTTGCTTAGCCTCCCACTCTATCAACAAAATTAATAAATTAGCTTTATCTATTACATTCAATTTTTAGAACATATGCAACGTATTTAAAAGAGGGTTATAATAATTAGTGATAAACACTTTGATGTTAGTTTAGATAAATTTACCTAATTATAATTTAAAAGCATCTCAGAAGAGATTCAGTTTGTAATTCTAAAAATCAATATGCCTAAAAAAAACTCACGTAATTTAGAAAAGTATATTTAAAGCACAAAGAAGAAACTCAAAAAGTTGAACTGTAAGATGGTGCAGCAACTTTGGAAAATAAGTCTGGAAGGTCCTCAAAAAGTTAAAAGCAAAGTTATCCATATGAGCTAGCAATTCCATTCCTAGGTACCCTTAAGAGAACTAAAAACACATTAAGACAATAACTTGGACATAAATGTTCACAGCAGCATTATTCATGTGAACCAAAAGAAATATAAACAACTCAAATGTTCGTCAACTGAGGGATTAATAAACAAAACTGGACAGTTCCTCCTTAGTATACATGGGGGACCGACTCCAGGACCCTGAATGGATATCAAAATCCTCAGATGTTGGGGCTGGGATTGTGTAAAGCACTTGCCTCGCATGCGTGAAGCACTGGGTTCCACATAAAAATAAATTTAAAAAAAAAACAAAACAAAGATTAAAAAAAAATCCTCAGATGTTTAAATCCCTTATTCAAAATAGCATAACATTTGCATATAGGATTCATTCTTTCATTTTTCAAATTCCTATGTTAACAGCTTGACTTTCAATAGATTGAAGTGAGAGAGCTGCTTTCCTACACAAAAAACCCCAACCCAGAAGCAAGGCCTCTATGAATTATTTAGTGCCAGGTTACCCACAAAGGAAGAAGCAACTAAAGTACAAGCTTTGCCAGTCTAGCAATTCAGCCACACCCCATTTCCCAGGAGGAACGGCTCTCTGCATGTGACCATGTCCCTCGGAGTGCGGGGAAGGGAGGGGGGTGGTCCCATCTTAGACCTTTGAATAGCTTCCAGCTGTCTTCAAATCATGATTCAAGTCCCTTCACCTAATATACAGATCTAACCCATAACTGTTTCCAACCTCATATTCTGGCCATTCATGGCTTCCATTTCCCACTCTGGGATTCAGAACAGATGCTACTTCCAGTTTTCTAGGCACTTTTTGTCTTTGTACCCTTGTGCCTTTGCCTAGGATGTCATCCAGTCTGTCTTTTTTCCAGGTACTTCTATAATTTCTAGCATATTATCTACCAAGAAAAATGACTTCCCACCTTTCCCCACTACTTCATATTGGGTTATGCATCTGTCCTCTATATCTCTATAACTCAACATCCATTCACCCATCTATCCATCCAGATAATCTGTTTCTGGATGTGATTTTCCCCTAAGTGTTCCTTAAGGGCTAGGAATAGGTCTTATCTCTGTATTCCCAGTATTTAGCCCAGCATCTGACATGCTCAAATGTTTGTTAAATAAATATTTAGTTACATTTACCTTTATTTCCTCTATGTCTGCTTTCTGGAGCTTTTCTCTGAAATGTTTATCTGTTTCCAGCACATCAATCACTTGCTTAAGATATTCATCATAATAAAGTCCGGTATCCTTCAAATTAAAAAACAAATGATAATGCTTCTGAAAGTTTTTCCTTTTTTTTTTTTTTTTTGGTACTGGGGATTTAACCCAGGTATGCATTATCACTAAGCTACATCCCTACCCCTTTTTTATTTTCTATTTTGAGTCAGGGTCTCACTAAATTACTTAAGCCTTTGTTAAGTTGCTGAGGCTGGCCTGAACTTGCAATCCTCCTGGGATTCCAGGCATGCACAAGTGTGCCCATCTTAAAGATATCGATCTTAAAAAAGCAATATCCAGCAAAATGGCATGAAGAAATATCTATTTTGATAGTTTCAACTACCCAAGGTTAAAAAACTATATTTCTTAGAGTTTTGTATCTGAACCAATATCATGTTATTATAACATAAACATGCATATGGTTTAAACAAGGAAGATTTGGGGCTGGGATGTAGCTCAGTGGCAAAGCATTGTCTTGCATTCACAAAGCCCTGGGTTCGACCCCCAGTTCAAAAAAAAAAAAAAGACAAACAAGGAAGATTCAACCAGTAACATGAATTAGTTTCTTCCCATTGCATCTGTCTCTCCTTTGAATATAACAGTATTTTCTTGGCTAGTTAGCTCTACGTTGGAAATGTATTGATTCATTCTTCTATGTACTAATTACATTAAACAAACATTGGCTAATGTTGTTTTTTGTTGGTTGGTTGGTTGGTACCAGGGATTGAACTCAGAGGCACTCAACCACAGAGCCACATCCCCAGCCCTATTTTGTTTTTTATTTAGAGACAGGGTCTCATTGAGTTGCTTAGCGCCTCATTTTTGCTGAGGCTGGATCTGAACTCACAATCCTCCTGCCTTAGCCTCTGAGCTGCTTGGTTTATAGGTGTGCGCCTCTGTGCCTGGCATTGACTAATGTTAAACAGCATATGCCCGTCACATACTCTTGCTATTTCAGAAATATAGCCTAAAGGTCCAATTTTACAAGTAACAAATATTTGCAACATTTTAGTTATAATCTTCCCATTTTACTTCAGTTAGATATAATTTCATTTCACTTAGCCATAATTATAATTCATTTCATTTAGTTAAAATTCCACCCACTTCACTTACTGGTGGTTCTATCTTTGCACTTTCCACAGGTTGAGTGTTCTGTACTTTTGTCTTGTCGATATCTATAGGTATAGCTTCAAGAGTGATTAGTAGACACGTAGCTGAGAGAATATAATACTGTAGTAAGCTGGTTCTCCACCTCATCTGAAATACAGGAATAGTTATAGTCAGATCCTGGAAAGGTATTTTAAAACTATATATGGAATTCCTAATGTCACATTAATAAAATCCAAATTGAAAGATTTATTAACACAACAAAAGAAATCTAGGAAAGGGGTAAAAATAGATTATAACTTTTCAAAAATAATGCTTAAAATGGATTACTAAAGAAAATCAGGGGACAGAGATTTTTAGTCAAAATTAAAAAGATAGAACAAAAAATTTTAAAGTTCAAGCAAGGCGTGGGGGTGCACGCCTGTAATCCCAGCACTTTCGGAGGCTGAGACAGGAGAATCGCGAGTTCAAAGCCAGACTACACAACGGTGAGGCACTAAGCAACTCAGTGAGACCCTGTCTCTAAATAAAACACAAAACAGAGCTGGGGATGTAGCTCAATGGTTGAGTACCCTGGAGTTCAATCCCCAGTACCAAAAAAAATTTAAGGTTCAAACTATACAAGAAAACATTTGGCTTATTATAAAAGCTCCAAATAAAAATGGAACCCAATTTTTTTTGAAAAATAGCTCAAAATGAGAAAAGAAGGCATAAAAATCCTTTTCCCTAATTAAAATATTAGGGAGCCAAAATTATATCTGTATATACTTAATTTAGTTTCAACCTAATTTTGAAAATAAATTGCTCTATGAACATCAGTTGATTGAGAGATAAATAACCATAAATATTCTTTTAACCTTATTAAATTTTTCTGTCACAATCAATAATCATTTGGTATAGATCTTTTTGGTCAATAAGTTTTCAAATAAATAGGACAATAAAATATCAAGTAGGATATAATGAGGCTGAAACAAAATAACATTAGCATTGTTAGTCTCAAATATTCAAATTTTGTTTATTCAGTTTCCATTCCACTAGGATCTTAAAAACTCCTGAAACTCTACTACAAACATTAGAATAAATATCTCATATTCAATTGATTTTATACATATAAACTTATGACAGGGTTCAAGTCAATAATAATATCCTGGGAAAGTCCTTTAGTGGTAGGGCACTTGCCTAGCAATGTATGAGACCCTGCATTTGATCCCCAGCAAAAATAAAAAGGCCTAATCATCAATCCAGAATATCCATTATTTAACTTAGAGTCTTCCAAACTTAACTAGTCATGGACTTTTTCTTTCTCTCTTTCTTTTTTTTTTTTTTAAGGTAACATGTTCTTACATAGATCATAATTTGGAAAAGAATACAAAACCCCATTCAGGCATGGTAGCACACACCTGTAATACCAGCAATTTGGGAGGCTTGAGGATTACAAGTTCAAGGCTACCCTCAACAAGTTAGCAAGGCCCAAGCAACTTAATGAGACCTTGTCTCAAAACTAAAAAACAAATAAATAAAAAAACTTGGGGTGTAACTCTGTGATAAAGCACCCCCAAGTTCAAACCCCAGTACAAAAAGAAGAAAAAGAAAAGAATACATAACCTCATTTTTTTCTTTTTATTTATTTATTTATTTTTATTTTTTTAAAACAGAAGAATGCATTTCAAGTCACAGTACACATAGAGCACAATTTTCCATTTCTCTGGTTGTAAACAAGGTAGAGTTACACCATTTGTGTCTTCATACATGTACCTTGAGTAGCAATGTCCCAACCTTAGATGGTACTCACTGAATACACTGAGGGAAAGTCACTCAAACTGATTGCCTTCATAGTACACTGTCTTTTCATTAACAAACCATTAAGACTCACATTTCAGCAATTTCTATAGCAATTTTTTGCATCTGTATTGAAATAAACTTCACATACCATAAAATTCACATGATTTGTCTAATCTATGAAGATGCTACTGAGAGTTTAGTTCTCCAACCTCTCAGATCAGAATCCCCTGGAGATGACTGTCGGGAATACCAATTCTCAGGCCTTACCCAAAAGCCTCAGGGGTGGGGCTCTGGAATCGTCCAGGGAACTTTCCATGTGATTCCTATGTATAGTGAAACCTAGGATTCATCTTCTTTAGGACACTTGTTCCTCAAGCTTGATTGTTGTGTAAATGTTTTTCACAATGAATGATTGAGTCCATGATGCTGAATAGCTTTTCATTTTTGTCAGACTGGCAGAGCTTATGACAGGGTACCTACCACACATCCTGAATCTCTAATAGGATGGTTTACTTGTGTCATAGACTAATCACTATGAATCACATCCTCTCCCCACAATTATAAACAAAGGTTTATTTCTCATTCATGCTTTATGCCCACATACATAGGTGTGTGTTTTGGTTCTGGTGTTTTTGAGATGTAACTCATAGACAATGAAATTTACCCTTTTAAGTGATACAACTCAGGCTTTTTTTTAAAGCATATTTACAAAGATCACTGTTACTCATTTTCAAACATTTCATCACCCCCAAAAAGAAACCCTATACTCAATAAAAGTCACTCCCAATTTCCCTTTCCCCTACCTCCTGGTAGCTACTAATCTCTCTCTCTTTTTTTTTCTTTTTTGGTAATGGGATTGAACTCAAGGGCAGTTGACACTGAGTCACATGCCTAGCCCTATTTTGTATTTTATTTAGAGACAGAGTCTCACTGAGTTGTTTAGCACCTTACTTTTGCTGAGGCTGACTTTGAACTCGCGATCCTCCTGTCTCATAATCTACTTTTTGTCTATATAGATTTGCCTATTCTGGACAGTTCATATAAATGGAATTATACAATACATAGCCTTTTTAAAAAATTTTTTGTAGTTGTAGATGGACAAAATGCCTTTTATTTATTTTTATGTGGTGCTGAAGATCAAACCCAGTGCCTCACACTTACTAGGCAATCGCTCTGCCACTGAGCTACAGCCCCAGCCCCCAATACATAGCCTTTTGTATCTGGCACTTGTCATTTGGCTGTATGTTTTTAGGGTTCAACCATGCTGTAACATGTATCAGGACTTCATCCCTTTTTAGAGCTGAACAGATCTTCCATTGTATGGATATACCACATTTGTTTAATCCATTCATCAGTTGATTGACATGTAGGTTGTTTCTACTTTCAGGATGTTTTAAATAATGCTACAGTGAACATTAGTGTTCAAGCTATTATATTAGTAAGTTTTCAATTCTTTTGATTATATACCTTTAGGAGTAGAATTGCTAGATAAATTTCATAACTCTGTGTGTTTAACTTTTTGGGGAACTGCCAATCTATTTTCCAAAATGGCTATACCATTTTACATTCGCATCAGTAATATAAGAGGGTTCTGATTTTTCCACATCCTCCCATCTGTTGTTGTCTCTTCTGCCATTTCTCGTTCTTCTGCCACATCTACCATAAGGCAGCAAGTCAAGAGAGAACTTTGCTTGTATATATAACTGTGCATGTTTCCTGGCAATATCTCAAAGTGACAAAATAAAGAGTCTCTTTAATCTAAAACATTGACAGAATTTATGATGCATAAACATTGATTGATCCTCATGCTTATAATAAGTAACAGTAAAAACCATCTATTTAGTGTTTCCTATGCACCAAGCAGTACTATAAACATTTTTTACATTAACTCATTTTAGTCTTATGACAACCCTGTAAAACAAATATTATCACCCCCATTTTAAAGTAAAAGAAACTCTACTGCTTAAAAAGCTTGATGTAGGTCACGGAGCAGTAAGTCATAGAGACAGAGTTTAGACTTGGGAGTGACTGATGCCAAAGCCTAAGTCTGCTTTTAAGCAGTGGTTCTCAAAGTGTGGAGTTCCCAGGCTGGTACCATCAGCATCACCTGGGAATTTGCTAGAAATGCAAACTCTCAAGGCTTACTCCAGACTCAAATTAGAGACTCTAGGGCTGTGGGCCCCACAATCTGTCTTTTACTTTTTTTATTTATTTTTATTTTTTAGTTGTAGATGGACACAAGACCTCTATTTTTTATTTTTTATTTTTTTTATGTGGTGCTGAGAATCAAACCAGTACCTCACACATGCTAGACAAGTGCTCTACCACTGAGCCACAACCCTAGCCCCCACAATCTGTCTTTTAACAAGCCCTGTGGGTGATTGTAATGCATGCTAAAGTTTCAAAACACACTGTTTTCCCTTATTTTAACATTTATAGACCTTACCTTACAATGAGAGACAAGGAAAATGCTTATGTCAAAAAGAAATTTTGAATCCTTAAGGAATAGAAAATGAAAGGGGAGGGGAGAGAGAGTGTGTGAGTGTGTGTGTGTGTGTGTGTGTGTGTGTTCACGCAAGTGATAGGGATTGTGTGTGTGTGTTCACGCAAGTGATAGGGATTGAACCCAGGGCCTCTAGGCATGGTAGGCTCTACAACTGAGCTACATCCCCCACCTTCTAATTTTTTATTTTGATACTAGGTTTAAGTTATCCAGGCTAGCCTAAAACTTGTGATCCTCCTGTCTCAGCCTCCAGAGTAACTGGATTTATAGGCGTACACCACCACAGCCAGCAGAAAATGACTTTCATACCTAACAGTAAGGTAGAATTAAATTTTAGTTTGTACTTTATAATTCTAGCTGCACCAATCATTTACTGTGTGATCCCAGATGAGTCAATTAACTTTCTCCACTTCAGTTTTCTCATTTTAAAAACAAAAAACTTTTTTTAAATAAGAGAAGTTCACTTAACCTCAGTATTTGTTAAGTGCTTAAATTCTAGTGTCTATTTTTTAAAGTACAGATCTTGTCTATTACCTATTCAGAAATACTAACAAAGTACTAATAAAGTTGCTTGTAATCACAACAATGATTTAAAATGATTAATTTATAAGATCGATAAATGCCTTTAAACTAAACATTGCATATTTGGCAAGTTTAGAATTACATTGACAAAGGAAGAAAGAGATACGGGAGTTGAGATAGGAACATTAATTGTAACAGTAACAAAATCAACTTCCTATCAAGATACAATGACAAAAAGAAGTAAAGCCAAGAAAGTTTCACACTTGGAAACAGATTATGAAACATTGTACCCTTTGATCAAATGTAGACCTTCTTCTGTGGAAGAAGAAACAAAGCTCAGGTTTATAGGCTGTCAAACCTGCATTTCATTCAATTTCATTGTCAAGATACAATGAATTGTTATTGCTATTTCAAAACCAAAAGCTATTTCATTTTTGATAATTTTAGAGGACAAAACACTGATTTTAAAGGAGAAAATCATTTGTTTTAAAGTCAAATACAACAGCCGGGCACAGTGGCACAAGCCTGTAATCCCAGCACTGAGGGAGGCTGAGACAGGAGAGTTGCGAGTTCAAAGCCAGCCTCAGCAATGGCGAGACACTAAGCAACTCAGTGAGACCCTGTCTCTACATAAAACACAAAATAGGGCTGGGGATGTGGCTCAGTGGTCGAGTGCCCCTGAGTTCAATCTCCAGTACCAAAAACAAGGTCAAATACAACAGAACTAATAAATAACAAATATAGCCAAGAGCAAAAAGACACATATTATATGACTCAATTGATATGAAATGCCCAAAATACGTAAATTCAGAGAGGAAGAAATTAGACTCCCCAGTACTTCAAACAACAACAACAATAAATGAAATTGTATTTGGTCAAGTACCATCAGCAATATAGTCTTTACTACCTACATATGCGTGAATTTTTTTTATCATATTTATTCTTACTGCCCTAAGTTCAGAATTTCTGTATTACTCGTAGTTCCTTATTGTCATTTTAAATATCTTCACAAGAGGATTAAGTTATAATTTGACACTGAAATGAAAAGTTATTTTGTAAGTATAGAAATGAACCACTTACAGTGGTGAAGCAAATGTTTGATGTTAGAATAACAACTTTATGGGCTGGGATTGTAGCTCAGTGGTAGAGCGCTTGCCTTGCATGCGTGAGGCACTGGGTTCGATCCTCAGAACCACATAAACATAAATAAATAAAGATATTTTTAAAAAAATAACAACTTTATTTTTTCTTATAAAGAAACAAGTAAGTGCTTTACCAGACTCTTGATGGAAAGATCCCAAAGTAGATGATGCCATGTTACATTTCATCAGTGAGAACAACAGAATTACCTATTAGCAGCCAAACAATGCAAAGGAAACCAACAGAAACTGATAATGCCTCCAAAAAAATTTCAAGGAACACAAGCCTGATTTGACCACTTTATGTACCATTAAGGCAAATGTCAATTCGTCAGAAACTTCGTAATAGTACTAAGCAGAATCTGCAGAACTTCCTTCCAATAACATGTAATTTAAGGGGGAAAAAAGCTGAGTTTAGTCAATAGGAAATGTCAACAAAATTCTGATGCTGTTTTAGAATACTTCAAAATAATACACTAAGATAGGCATGGTGGTGCAAGCCTGTAATCCCAGCACTTTGGGAGGCTGAGACAGGAGAATCACGAGTTCAAAGCCAGTCTCAACAACGGTGAGGTGCTAAGCGACTCAGTGAGACCCTGTCTCTACATAAAACACAAAAATAGGGCTGAGGATGTGGCTCAGTGGTTGAGTGGCCCTGAGTTCAATCTCCAGTATCAAAAAATAATAATAATAGTAACAATAATAATAATACACTAATATTAAAGCTACAAAAGAGACTGATATAAGAGAATGGGTTACAAAAAACCAAATGCTGAATGTTCTCTCTGATTAGTGGATGTTGATACATAAGGGGGGTGGGAATGGGGAACATAGGAGAAATGGAGGAACTCTGGATGGGGCAGGGGGGAGGAAGGGGGAGGGAAAAGGGAAGGGGTGTAGTAAAGATGGTTGAATGAGATGGTCATCGCTACCCTAGGTGCATGTATGAAGACACAAATGGTGTGACTTTATATGGTTTGCAACCAGAGAAATGGAAACATTGAGTTCTATATATGTACTATGACTTGAAATGCATTTAAATAAATTAATTTTAAAAAAGAGAGAGAATGAGTTATAAAATAGCATATCACTATAATACTATCATAAATAGCTACGGCCAAAGTTGCTGCTATGTTAAATTTTAAACTGCAAAAAAATTTCCCAGTGTTACTATATGCATTTTTAAAAAATTAAAAAACCGGGCTGGGGTTATGGCTCAGTGGTAGAGCACTTGCCTAGCATGTGTGAGGTACTGGGTTCAATTCTCAGCACCACATGTAAATAAATAAATAAAATAAAGGTCCTTCAATAACTAATAAAAAATTTTTTTAGAAAAATATTAAAAACCAGGTATGGTGGCACACACCTGTAATCCCAGCTACTCAGGAGGCTGAGGCAGGAAGATCTCAAGCTCAAGGCCAGCCTCAATAATTTAGCAAGACTGTCTCAAAATAAAATAAAAATAAAAAACTGGGGATGTAACTTAATGGTAAAGCACCCTGAGGTTCAATCCCTAAGGGCTGAAAAAAAAATGAATAAAACTTTTTCAGTAAGCATATTGTAAGTGATAAAGCACAATGTCACAGTTTTACTGGCAAGATTTTTTCTATACAACATACAATGGTATATCTTAATATCAGTGGAGTCTGAATCAATGAAATACAGGTATTCTATCTTGAATTCTAAACCTACCATTTTCTTTAGGGCTTTCTATTTATTCTGCCTCTTTAATATGTATTTCTTCTCATATTCTTTTGATTAATAGAGAATTTTGGGGGGTTTTTATTTATCTATTTATTTTTATGTGGTGCTGAGGATCAAACCTAGTGCTAGGCAAGTGCTCTACCACTAAGCCACAACCCCAGCCCCAAGAGAATGCTTTAAATTTACTTTTTCCCTTCTACTAGTTTTTAATCTTTCAGTGTTTATTCTAGACATAACAAGGATAATTAAACATTTACTCTATTCCTTAATAAATCTCAATAAATGTCACCTGCTGTCATAACAAAAGAAATAGAAAGTGTTGAAGTACATTAGGTAGAAATGTAATGACACAAAAATCTCTTTAAATGCCAACATAATGTCAAAGGTGTCAGAAACAGGTTTACATGTTTTTCTTTTTTGGGGGGAAGGGGCTGGAAATTGAACTCAGGAGCACTCAGCCACTGAGCCACATCCCCAGATCTTTTTTGTATTTTATTTAGAGACAGAGTCTCACTGAGTTGCTTAGTGCCTGCTTTTGCTGAGGCTGGCTTTGAACTCTTGATCCTCCTGCCTCAGCTTCCTGAGCTGCTAGGATTACAGGCATGTGCCACCGTGCTCTGTGGTTTACATGTTTTTATGAACTAGAAAAGATAAAAATATTCATACAAAAAGGAAAAATTAGTGATAAGGAGAAGCAATGGGAAGAAGTGGGGATTAACCTACTTTCCTTCCATTTTCAAGTCAGTAAGACTGGCCTTCTTTCTTTTATCACCCTATATTCCATAAGACTCAGACTTCAACAGGAGACACTGAACTAAACTAGGCTGAAATAGTAGATTGTTCCAAACATGGACAGGCTGATCATTTACTCTCTAAAGTAGGAAGATGTGAAATTCTAAATCAAGAGATTATCTCAAGATAGCATGGAAAGCAGTGATCACAAAAGCATCAGAGCCTCAGGCATAATTATAAAGTAACCTGAGTTCTTAATCTTCTCCTAGTATTCAGTAGATACAAAACAAATTCCCTACCTATCCAGGTCCTAGAAGAACAAATTAAAATTCCCATTCACTAACAGAGGTAGAAACAGAGCACTGTGGTGCACACCTGTAATCCTAGCAGCTCGGGAGGCTGAGACAGGAGGATCGAGAGTTCAAAGCCAGCTTCAGCAAAAGCAAGGCTTAACTGAGCACTTACCTTCATATAGCTAAACAATTTTTACAGATGAGGCAACTGAGATCCAGAGAGGTAAGATGACTTGTACAATATCAAATTAGTGAAGAGATGGGTCTTGGCTCCTGGCCCAAAATTTTTTCATGAAAAACTGACTCAGGTTCTAAATTAAAAAAAAAAAAAAAAAAAAAGACATATTAAATATAATCATAAATTTAGTCATATTATAATGGTGGTAAAGGCAAATGACAGAATATGAATTTGTCACAGCATGAAAAGAAAAAGTACCAAATTTTCATTATATTCCAGTGGGGAAAGGATATATATGAAATAAACATAATCAAAGACCAGAATAAACAAAAATTGATTTGCTGGGCCCCAGTTTTACTGCATTGCTCCTCTTTTAAATAACTAAAAGGATTCAGATTAAAAGCTTATTTTTCTCAGCCATAAGATATAAGGTAACTTCTGTTAAATTCTTAACTAGAATCATCCTTTACTTTTAAATAACTAACCTTGATCCCAGTCTGCCACAGTAATAAGACAATAAAATTCAAATTCTTTTTTGAAACCCTACTACATACTACAAAACAGTTCATGTGCAGACTTATTGGTGAACATGATCAATTATTTCTAAGTTGTCTGTAAAGAAAACAAGCAAATAAAAATGGTTTCAAATTTTAACAACACCTTTCTTTTTTAGATGGTAATTTAATATAAAACCATCCATGATAATATGCATGCTGTATTTTGTAAAGGTATATGGCCTTTTCTAATACAGCATGGTAAAAAAAAAACAAAGAAATAGATTGAATCCTAACCTTCCCATTTATTTGTGAGCTACTTGCTTTTTTTCTTTAAGTGCTGGGGATCGAATCCTGGGCCTTACACGTGAGCTCTACTACTGAGTTACATCTCTAGCCATCTATTGGGTCTTCTGAGTCTTGATATTCCTATCTATGAAACTGAACTGAAACTTCTTCATAGGTTTGTTGATGGGGTAGAAATAAGAAAGAATATAAAGCAACTAGTAGAGTATATGACAATAGTAAATGCTCAATAAATATTAATGCCCTTATTGTCTTTAAAATGAAATATAAATATATATGAAAATCTGTTCTGTAATGAAAATCTGCTCTGTAAATACCCAAATTATAGAATTTAAAAGGCAAGATCAATTTGACAATTAAAAAACATTTTTGAAATGCCACATTAGAGCTTTTCTGTGAGCATGGCTATAACCAAAGCTCTAATTCTGCTACAAAGTCAATAGAAGGAACACATCCAACAAGAATGGAACACAGTCTCTTCTCCAAGCCATTAAAACCAAGCTGGAATGAGAGACCCAGGTTTTTTTTAAAGGCACTGCCCTGAGCCAGGAAACCTGGCTTGCTGCTTCTTAATGTCAGTGGCAATTCTGACAGTTAAAAGGGGTGGGGCAAGGAAAACTAAATGGCTTCTGAGCTTCTCCATGACAGTAATGACAATATAACCTAGTGCTTACCTCCATTTCCCACTTTGAAAATGAGAGTCAGAAAGTGAGGTTCAAAATAAAATATCAGGTGTATGATTGGCTAAGATGGACTTCAACCTCTTCCTTGATCAAGACATCAGTACAGATCTTAACATTTCTGATATCCGTATCTGTTAAAACCATTATATATCTCCCTTTTTTCCAATCTTAGCAATGGGTTACAGTATTCTTAGAAATAAGTTTATGAATATAAACGGTTGCTCATCTGTAGCACTCAATAAACATTTTTTAAATTACAATGTCCTCAATTTTTTTTTAATATTTTTTAGTTGTAGATGGACATAATATCTTTATTTATTAATTTTTATGTGATGCTGAGGATCAAACCCAGTGCTTCACGCATGCGAGGCAAGCGCTCTACCACTGAGCTACAATCCCAGCCCCAATGTCCTCAATTTTGACATATACTGTACTTCAGATAACTAAAATACATTGTCAAAAAGCTCTGCCAAAGGGCTGGGATTGTGGCGCAGTGGTAGCATGCTCGCCTAGCACGCGTGAGGCACTGGGTTCGATCCTCAGCACCACATAAAAAATAAAATAAAATAAAATAAAGATATGCTGTCCACCTACAACTAAAAAAATAAATAAAATTAAAAAAAAAAAAAAAAAAAAAGCTCTGCCAAAAATGAAAGCATGGAACTGCTATCTCACTTTCTGTTAGGTTGTGCAAATTTTGGAATAAGAGAATTCTGAGTCCAGAAATGTTTTTAGAGGTAATGCAGTTCAGTCTCTACCTTTATAAAAGGTTATAAAAGCACAAGGAAGTTAACTGACTTGCCTAAGATAATCTGGCAGAACAAGGACTGGAATCTGGCCAAGAAATTCTAATTAAGTACACTTTTCACCGTACTTTGGTTTTTAAAAACTTTTAGATTGAAAATTAAAGTGATTGAGGTTTTTCCTTAAATGAGTTATTTTAAATTATTTGGAACCTGTTTTTTAAAGTCTATAAAGTTTAAATTTCACTTATTAAACATAAAAAAGCAGATTTTTCTTTTTCTGGACTGTAAATTGTCTTGAAAAAGTTATTTGTCTATCATGCCAAATACAGTCAACTCAGTTATTAACAACACTTAAAAGATTATCCACTTAAACGATTATCTTCAATACATTCCAAAATCTTACACTTGATTCATCCAGCTGCCTAATACTCAAAAGGGTATTTTGTACACCCCAGCCATCAAAAGGGTCCTTAGAAACTGGAACACAGTTTAATATGTATTATTCTAAACAATACAAAATTAGTTTGTCTACAGAGATAAACAACATATCCTGAAACCAAAAGATACCTGGAATTGTTTATGTTACTGATACCCTATATTAATACCCATAATTAAAAGCTAGTAGTAAAAGCAAATTACCCTAATTGCCTTGTGATTTCATTTCAAATGGTATTTACTGAGCAAAAACCAAATGACAAAAAGCATGCTGAAAAAATATATAGAATGTGTCATATAAACAATAAGTATATCAGGAAAGCAAAGAAAGGTAAACACATCCTTAGAAGATGGGTAAAATCAGGATAGCAGAACAGCACAAGTAACTACAAGGAGACAGAAATGATTCACATTAGGAATTTGGACCAGATCAGGGGGAGTTTGAAGATCAAGATGAGAAAAACAAGTTTCATGTCCAATCTAATAAAAATAATATTATTTGAGGGGCTGGGATTATGGCCCAGTGGTAGCGCGCTCGCCTAGCACGCATAAGGCACTGGGTTCTATCCTCAGCACCACATAAAAATAAAATAAAGATATTCTGTCACCTACAACTAAAAAATAAAAAAAAACATTTAAAAAAATAATATTATTTGAGGTTTCACTTCTAATTCTAAATTTCCATGATTTAATTTTGACCCTATTAACTGAGGAGCATCTGTTGAAACATTCACCTAATGTTTATTAAACTTGTTAAAATTTTATAAAACAAGAACTCACACTTGGCTTAAATCAGGATGAATCCTGAAGCAATTTCTATGATAGATAAGATGCAGGAATTTGGATATTCCAATTACTTAACAGAATCATCAGGGAATACTTAAGAAACAAATAATTTCAATAGGTAGTAAAAGATAGGTTATCTGAGCAAAATACCACTAGTCTCATACAGCTTTCAGCGAGTTCTTTTTAAAAATTTTTTTTTATTTTTTAGTTGTAGATGGACACAATGCCTTTATTTATTTTTAGGTGGTGCTGAGCTTCACACGTGCTTGCACACACTCTACCACTGAGCCACAACCCCAACCCCTTAGCCAATTCTTTCAAGCAGCAATAGATGATAGATAGATAGATAGATAGATAGATAGATAGATAGATAGATAGATAGATAGATAGATAGATGATAGACAATTTTGAACTTTCCTATAGGGAAAGCCCAGAGTCTCCTTCAAACAAAACTATCAGAAATACTTGCATTTGGGGCTGGGGTTATAGCTCAGTGGTAGAGTGCATCTCTAGCATACTTGAGGCACTGGGTTCAATCCTCAGCACCACATAAAAATAAATAAATAAAAAACAAAGGTATTCTGTACATCTACAACTAAAAAAAATTTTAAAAAAGAAAATAAAAGAAATATTTGCATTTAACCAACCTCTGCCCCCTGTCTTTTTTTAAGCAAGGTGAAATTTGGTTTAGTGTTCATTTTCATCCATGGATTTAACAGAGCCTTAATAAAAGGCTTTGGTGGTAGCACTAATACGATTGTCAAAAGGTACATCATCCAATGTAGTAGTTTAAGTGAACACAGAATTTCAAGAGGTTCTGTCTCCCAAAAATCAGACTCAAGATTCATGTTCGTTCTCATTTTCTCCCCCGCCACCTCTTCTGATACTGTAAAATAATTGCCAAGACAGCTGCCAGTACCAACCACAATAACCACATTTGCTCACCGAGTTAACATTTAGCAGGTGCAACAAGGAAGTACCATTTTTCTCATCCCCTAAAACTGAAAGGGATCACCTCGCACCTAATTTGTCTCTTAAAAGGAAAACAAAACAAAACAAAACAAAACGATAGTACAACTGGCACGAACTTTCTCCTGAGTGTAACAGGATGCCGGCTTAACAGAACCGCAGAAGAACAGGGTCCACAGGCCTACCTTTGCTCCACGGCGATCGGGTGGTGAGCATCAGCCTGGAATTGGTGGATATACCCTTCCTCACCAATGGGCATCTCCCTCGCCCGCTGAAGGGCCAAGACTGCGCCGGACCCCGCCCGAGCCTTGGTCCTGCACGTACCCTCGCTTGCTCTCGCGGAGAGTCCACCTCCCACATCGACCCCAAATAAAGCTTGGGTGCTCTGCAGCGAGTGGAGCGGAGGAAGGGACCCCAAATCTCAAGCTCAAGTTGGGGGCTCCCTCCCCACCTGTGCCCGCCCACTGTGCGGGCCCCGCCACGCTCACTGCTTTGGCAGGGCAGATCAGAGTCTTATCTCAGAACTCGCCCCAGCCTCCAGACGTACTAATCCGCATCCACTTCCAGCCACCCGCCTTACCTTGCAGAGTGTCGGCGAGGAAGGCTTCGCGTGCAGAGGAGGGTTTACGGAACAGACTGTCTCTAGCCCCTGGCCCACTGCTTTGCTCTCGGTCCCTCCACCAACCGCGCGCGCCCGCCTCCTCACTGCCATGGCGACAGCTCCCGCCCTCACAACCGCTGATTGGTCCGGCTTGGGATCGCGGAGGACGTCTATTGGCTGGGATTGGGACTAAGCCGCGCCAGCGAGGCGGGATGCGGGCAGTGTGGAGCGCCTAGGCGAAGGAGCTTAAGGTAGGCTGAGCCAAGAGGGACGTGGCGCTCTGCTACACTGGGCAGGGAGGCCGCGCCTCTTCCTTCCTAGCTTTCCTGGAGAAGCCTGTGGAGCAGGACTTGGGCGAGTGAGGTCCTGTCCGGGAAACCCAACACAACCCCAGCCTCCTTCTTGGCCACTGATCTGCGCCTGCAGCGCGCATACTGGTTAGCGAAAGGCTTTAAGCCCTTTCTCATCCACGGGCCTCGCGGAGTGGGGAGGATTCCAAACCTCCTTTTAGCAGGAATCCTCCTCAAATCTGTAACCTCGCCCCACTCCCGTTCTCCTGGGCCCTAGGTTATTGTGGCCTGAATGCATTTATCCCCACCTTCTCTCATGTACATCTGTAGATTTGTCTTTCTCTACATCCTCCACCATAGAACTGAGACATCTCCAGATCTCTCATTTTAAAAATGAGGAAACTGAGTATCAAAAACGTGTGTGACTGGAGGGTTAGAGAAGCTTTTGGAGCCACCTAGCTGCTTTTGAAGCTTGAGTTTACCAATCGTTAGGACCTTTCTAAGCCTCCATTATTTTCACCTGAAAAAAATGGTATTACATGTACCTTAGGGTGTTAGTGATTAGATAACAACAACAGAAAGAACCTGTTGCATGGTATATTTGTACAGTCCTGACTCGGTATCTTCAAGGGATTTGTTCTAGGATCCACCTTCATACCAAAATGCACAAATACTCAAACCCTTTATCTAAAATGGTGTAGAATTTGCATATAACCTATATATATCCCCCCACATACTTTAGTCTCTAGATTACTTATAATGTCTAATATAATATAAATGCTGTATGAATCGTTATATCATTTAGAGAGTAATAATAAGGAAAATGTATGTTTCAGTACTGTTGTAATATTTTTCCCTAATATTTTTCATCTGCAGTTGGTTTTGAATCCATAGATGTGGAACCACAGATACAGAGAAGGTCCAACTGTAATGGAAGCTTCTGTTACCAAGATGTAATATAGGCTAGTGGCTAGGTGCACCACCATGGGACCAGACTGCCTTTGTTGCAAAACTTTGCCCCTAATAGCAGTGAGCTGTGGCAAGTTATCTGTGCTTCCATTTCCTTGTCTATAATGTGGCGATAATGATAGTACTCTCCTACTTACAGCACAACAAGTGAATAGAAAAGTGATTGGCATACAACATAATGTAAGTCATTCTTGAGTTACTGGCTAATCTAAGAATATAACTCATGTCTCTGGATTCTATGACTTTCAAATGTCTCTCACCCACATACTTAGTACCTCAAAATTAAGCTTCTTTTTGAGGTTCAGGAGAATAAGACACTTGTCCATGTTTTTAAAGCAAGACTTTAACTTTTTATCTACCTTATTATGAAAGTCCAAGAATTCTTGGCTCTGCCTCCACTGAAGTGTTAACAGCAGAGGCAAATATAAGGAAAATTAGTTATATTCTACTTCAATGAATAGATTAAAGAATAAAGGCACTTGAGAAAGAATATTCAGGAGGTCATGGTGTAGGAGCACTAAATTTAAGCTTGAAAAATATGGTAAATATCTACATATTATCTCTAGTAATTATTGTTAATGTCAGATCAGGAGATGATAACACATCCCAACGCTGTTGAAAATATTAAACATTTTGAGAGCACATTTTTATTACCTATTATCTAGTACAAGGACATAGATAAAGTGCCTAACTCAGGCATTAAAATTTGGAATTGACCCTTTAAGAGTAAACCTTAAAAGATTTGGTAATAATCTGTCTGGATTACTCAGTAATCCAATGGAGATGAATAAAACCTAGAAAATTGAAAGATTAGATTAATCCGATAATATAATGAAATGGATAATGAACACAAGCTTGGTGACTGGATGAGGACATTATTCTCAGCAATGTCCAAGGTAAAGGAAAAAGAAAAGACAAGGAAAACAAGGGCATACAGTGATTAAACAACAAAATGTAGGATTAAAAGAAAGTTGAGAAAAATATTTCAGAATGCCATGTGCATATAAAGCAGAGAACAACAGTTATTATATCAATAAAGATTGTTCTGTGATGAAGAAAAATATGAATGTTGATAGGGATCTCTGAACATTCTATCATCTGAGGAACTTAAAATTAAATGTCACTTTACTTAATAAGTAAAACCCAAGCACCAATGCAGAATCTCCTATTGGGAGGGACGGAAAAACGTACTCACTATATAGTACAAGGAGAAGAACACGGGTTTTGGGTCAGAATTGGACCTCAACACTGACTCTACTGCTTATTATATATGCCTGGTCTTGAGTTAGTTACCTAGTTCTAGCCCTGATACATTTTCTGGCAGAGTATTTGTTCAACAAGTATCAAATGAGTGAAACTTTGAACCAAGAGGTAACATGAAAAATGAAGCCAGTGTTCCAAGATTAAAAACTCAGTCTCACTCATATTACTACATGTCATCCAATAAGTTATTTAACCTCTCTTCATCTATAAAATAGAGAATGTAATAGTTCCCATTGCATAGGGATGTTGAAGATTCAATGAATTTATATTTGTAAAATAGAGGGTACCTGGCATAAAGTGCTACATTGCTTAAAAGAATATTTCTCCTATGAGATCATAATACCAAACTTACTGTAAGGACTCAAATGATGTATGTTAAATGCTAGAGAGAAGATGCTCAACAGATTTTATTTCCCTTCCCCACCCACCTGCACCCTGTTACCTTGAAACCCTAACTGATTATTGCTGCCACTGCCTTCAAGGGAATATTGTTCAATTCAATTTAAGCAATTGATTCTTTAATGTCCAAGGAATACCTTGATTTCCTTTGGCTAGCTGAGAAATTCAAAATGAGTTTGCTGGAGGCCAGGAGAAAATAAAAAGGAAACAATACCAGAGAACCAGTAAATGCAAATCCTGCCCCATATTACATCTCTTGGTATTCCAGGGAGAAAAAAGTGGTGTTAAGGAAAGTCTGATTTTTTTAAAAATTTTTTTACCTGTTAATGGACTTTTATTGTATTTATTTATATGTGCACTGAGGATCAAACCCAGTGCCTCACACATACTAGGCAAGTGCTCTACCACTGACCTACAACCCCAGCCCCAGAAAGTCTGCTTATTTATTTATTTATTTATTTTAGTTGTAGGTGGACAGAACATCTTCATTTTATTTTTATGTGGTGCTGAGGATCGAACCCAGTGCCTCACATGTGCTAGGCGAGCTCTCTACCACTGAGCCATAACCCCAGCTCAGAAAGTCTGCTTTTTGATACTTCCATTTGTCCCCATCTCAATTCCTCTTCTAAGATCTCACAGAACATCAACTGGCTAATTCATTACAAAGGTAAGTTGTTTGTGTTCAGAGGAGTACTTACTCCCAAGAGACAGTCAGAAAATAGAATTTGCTGTGTACAGTTTGTGCACACTGTAATTCCAGAGACTCTGAAGACTACAGCAGGAGCATTGCAAGTTCAAGGCCAGCCTCCATAACTTAATGTGGCCCTAAGCAACTTTGCAAGACCCTGTCTCAAAATAAAATAAAAAGGAATGAGGATGTAGCTTAGTGGTAAAGCACCCTTGGGTTCATCCCTCAGTGCCAAATAAAAAGAAAG
>PVHX01014798.1:0-49083 GCA_004024805.1 Geosciurus inauris
AGCCGGGCGTGGTGGCTCACGCTTGTAATCCTAGCACTTTGGGAGGCTGAGACAGGAGAATCGCGAGTTCAAAGCCAACCTCAGCAAAGGCGAGGTGCTGAGCAACTCAGTGAGACCCTGTCTCTACATAAAACACAAAATAGGGCTGGGGATGTGGCTCAGTGGTCGAGTGCCCCTGAGTTCAATCCCCAGTACCAAAAATAAAAAATTAAAAAAATAAAATAAAATAAAAATAAAAGGAATTAAAAAATTTAACAAACTTATGTTTAGGACAGTGATAGTAACAGGTCCTTCTCAAAATAAATAATAATGAATAGGAAGCATCAATAAACATCTGACCTCTGAATATCTACTTACAAAATTACATCATCAAGAACAAGTCGCAGCCGGGTGCAGTGGCGCACGCTTGTAATCCCAGCACTTTGGGAGGCTGAGATAGGAGAATCGCCAGTTCAAAGGCAGCCTCAGCAATGGTGAGGCGCTAAGCAACTCAGTGAGACCCTGTCTCTACATAAAACACAAAATAGCGCTCGGGATGTGGCTCAGTGGTCGAATACTCCTGAGTTCAATCCCTGGTACCAAAAAAAACCCCCCAAAACAAAAACAAGTCGCTAATCATTCCTACCCATGGCTTCCTTCGAGGTAATTATGCTCCTTTAACCTAGCTGAGTTGAAAGGTTGTATACACTAAAATCATGAATGGTAAACAAAAATAAACATAAATACATGCACATATGCACACAATTTGAACCAATTTCTAGGAAGTAAATGAAATTATTTTAAAAGACTTTGATTTTATAGTGAAAATCTGTCCCTCCAGAAATAGTACAAGGGGTTTTTCTCTTGTGGGACTCAAGGTTAACTCTCCAAAAAAGACAAGGGATTGGTGGTGGAAGGGAGGAGTGACACTGCACAAGGGAAGCCTAAAGTTTTCCTGCTCAGATGCTTGAGCAAAAATCTAACTTAACAGGACTCAGCAACTCACATGTACACAAGCCACTCTTGCTTACTTTAAGGAAGGGCTGGAAAGGAACTGGTGGGGGAAACACCAAGAATTTTCAGAGCTGGCTGAGCTATTCCCTTGATGTAAGCTAGTAAAAACAGACTTAAGAAATGGGGTCATGATGTTTCTTAGTCAAACAGTTAAAAGGCTCCCTGGATTTACTGACTATTCAGCTTCCTCAGAACTAGTCAGTATTGAATGTTCTTCCCCCTCTGTCACTTGCCTGTCCCATCCTTCAAAACTGCCTAGCAGAAAACTCAAATATAACACAAGAATAACACCCCCACCCGCCGAACTCAAGAGTTTAACTTTTCAGAATGCAGATGACAAGCAGCATCTTATTGGGAGATCACGTTTTACAATAGTAAACAAATGCCCATTGCTTATGGTATCAATCTTTGCTCGTTAACAAAGAAACATTTTCTGCCTTATATTGCTAGAATTTTTACTTCAGTTCAGTGTAGTACTGAAGGAGGCTGTCCACACTGAAGTCCCCTTGCAGGCTAAGGTATGTTTCATTTTGCCTTACTTTTCACAATATACATTTTAAGTCATACAAAGGCTCATGTTATGACTCTGATATCCTTAGGTCATAGACTTTCAAAGCAGTAAAGGTCCTCTTAAAATCAGTGAGGAAATCATCTTCATAGTGGCTTGTTATAGTACCACATGCAGTTATGGTAGGTAAGTATTAACTTATATTTGGATCAAGTTGCCAAGGTTTGTGAGCAGCTCGCAAGAATTGATGTGCAGCACTCCCTGTTGCCAGAGTTACCATGCTTGTTGCGTGGGGCAGACACCACAATGAGGAGTTCTTCCATGGAGGCAACTGGAAAGTTCTTTATTGAATGATTATCTGGGGTATCTCTGATCTCAAGCACCTTCTCTGGGTCTTGTGCAAAGCAAAAATGGAAGGGCTCTTACCTCCCTCCTCTAGTCCATCTCATCCATTCTGAGAAAGGACTTACCGTATAATTGGGGTTTCCTGGCTGGATGCGTAGCTCAGCCAAAATCCAAATGCCATTAGTGAGCTTCAGGGATTGGTATAGCATGTCCTGCCCTTCCACATTCCTCTTGGCAATAGTATAAACATTGTTGTTTTGCAACTTGCTGGAAACAGTGTCTAGAAATAGATTCAAACCCCAACACCTTAAGTTAAAATATCAAACAAATGTACGCTTTCTTCTAACATCCTTATGAGCAACATGTGCTCAAGTTCCTGACAAGTACAAGTTCCTGACAAATGTGCAGGTACATATTTCAGGAAGCCCTTCTCCCACAAACACCAAAAGGTGAGAAACAGGCTCATGAAGGACCTCCTATTATATTTCTAAACAGAAAGCAGAATAGGGCACATCTAAGCATTCGGTTTAAGAGTTAACCTGTGGAGATTATGAAATGCGTAGGCCTAAGGATTTATTACATCAAACTAGGTAGCTATATGGATGAAAATGCTCTGAAGAGCACAAAGACAAAGACAGAAAATGTAATAATTTCTGGAATGCTAGTCTCATATCAATGAGGATATAAAGACTGATAATCAAATCTACAAGTCTTCCTCCCAAGTCATTATTATTTCACTGCGAGCCACTTGGGCCTCGACAACAAGGATCAGAAAAGGGCAGAGTTGCAGAAGTCCTTCAAGTCAAATTTATTAACTGGGATATTTAAGACTTTTTTATTTTTAAGCAGGCAAATGATTTCTTAAAACTTTAGAGAACACCATGCCTCTAAATAAACCATGAAACAATCATCTCAGTACAAGGCTCTGCAGAAGGCTCTGCAGAAGGCTCTGCAGAAGACTAAAGCTCTGCAAAGGTGACTGCTGCTAGGTCTGGATACAAGTCTTCCTGGTTACCAACTCAGGGTTGAGAACAGATTGGTGTTTGGGCTATTCCAGAATTAAAGATCCTTTTCCTTTGTGAGATGCTGCAGCATCAGAGAAAGAGAAATTTCAAGAATAGAGATGATAAACACTACTTCTTTGTTAGCTGTTTATTATACTCATTTCTGATGAGAATTCAAATTACTCATGCTCCTTCAGGAGCCAAATTCTCCCACATAAAATTCTATCCTATTCTAGTATGCTCTCTAAGAAAAGGTAGCCATGATGAATGGCCTTCTACCGTCCTGAAGGGTAAGCCCTCAGCACAGGGATCTTGGGGTTTTTCATCACTGTGCTTTCCACCGTACCTGGCTCACAAGGTAACTGTCATCCATATCTGTGAATATGCCTCTGACTTGGTGTTGGATATTTATATAATGCCATAGACACTAAAAATCATCTACAGATGCAGGCTAATTTGGAGTTACAACTAACCCTGCTATCCTTGTACCACACTCAAACCAGCAGTAGTTTGGGGAAGGAAGCCCTAAAGCCCCATTTGTTAGGTATTTTTACTACATTTATTTACTATTTATTTTTTCCTATTTCCAAGGTTTTCACTAACACCAAGTAGAACAGTTCTAACTTATGAAACGGCTCTATCTGAGGAGCCAAAAAGTGTATCTCAGAGTAGTTATATGTAGTACTGTTAGAGAAGAGGGCTTTAGCATGCTTTGCAATCACCTTGTCAGGGAGGTCAGGCAGTTCTGGCTGTCATCCTCATTCCCACAGTGAAGGGTTCTTGCAGCTTAGACTGGGTTGCTAAGCAACATCACCAGTTGGAGTTTGGCTAATATCTTTTGACAGGATTGTCTTGAACACACAGGGGCTTATGTTAAGTTGAAAAAAAAAAAACTATTCCTAACCTTTCAAGGTGTTTCTGTTCACAGAACAGAAAACATACATAATAGGAACTTTTAAGTTCTGCATAGACATGTTTGTTCTAGATGATTTGTATAGCAATGCCCAAATTACTAGACTTCTTATGATTTTACCACCTATGCAAGAGATGACAGGCCAGGAACTTAGCTGTGCTCATACTGAATGAATGGTTGTATTGCTACTTCTATCAGAGGACTGAATGAAAGGAGGATTCCTAACATAAGTATGTGTGAACCAGCTTTTTTTCTTTCCCTTCCTCTCTCCCTCCTTTCCTCCCTCCCTGCCATCTATCCATTGTAGTTTTGGGGATTGAATCCAGGGTCTTCTGCATGTAGGCAAGTTCTCTACATTCCTAGCCCCTTTAAAATTTTTATTCTGAGACAGAATCTTCCTAAGTTGGCAAGGCTGACCTCAACCTTGCAATTTTCCCGCCTCAGCCTTGCAAGTAGTTGGGATTATAAGTGTGTGCCACCACTGTTCTTCTAAGTCATACTTCTTCTGGCAGCAATAAAGGTAAAGAAGGTACCCAAAGTAGAGAGTATGAATGGAGGGGTCTGCATTTGGGAAAGTTCCCATTTTTGAAATGTTCCAAGGGACAGACACAGAAATTGAACTCATTATCCCTAGTACTCATGTCTGAAGAAGTATCTTGTCTCTCACTACAGTGCCCAACTAGTGAAAACAGATATACCATGTCTCTGAGCTTTTTAGAATATGATAAACATATTCTACAAAAAAGATTTGTAGAATTGTTTTCCACACAGATTCCTTTTTGGATATGGCTAGAGATGCAACCACTTCTTATGGACTTACGGTAGTGTTCTCAAATATTTACTAACTCCAAGTGCAGGCACAATGATTAAGATGCAAAACAGGGGCTGGGGTTGTGGCTCAGTGGTAGAGTGCTTGCCTCACATGTGTGAGGTACTGGGTTTGATCCTTAGCACCACATAAAAATAAATAAATAAAGATATTGTGTCCATCTACAACTAAAAAAAATATATATATATATAAAAAGATGCAAAACAGATTCAGATAGATCTGACTCCTGTAGAACTGATCAGTGCTAGGAAGCAGGGAGTCCTGTCCATTACTGCCTTTCTGATCTAAAAATGTTTAGTTATTTACAACTAATGGCACCATAAGCATCCTTATTGCATACACCTTTCTATTAAGATCTGATTAATTATTAAGACTTGGGAAGAGGGTCTTCTTTCTTCTTTAGAAAAATGGTAAAGAGCAAAGGTAAAAGCTCAATGCTAGCTTATAAGTCCTTTAAGCCCATGACTTCTTGTAGCCCTCAGAGTGTTCTTTCCATTTGTCAAATGTCTATGCTAGCACAGAAAAGCTATTTTAAGTGTTGGTGCTATTGTGATTAGGGCAGAGCAGCTGGAAAAGATGGTATTTTTAGCTCTCAGCTAGACCCAGGGTGTTGAATCAGAAGGCACTAAACCTGCAAACATTCCTGTTAATAGAGCCCTTAAGACTGGAAGGAAATGTAAAGGCCAGGGCCCTCCAGACCTTGGTGGAGTCAAAGGAAATGTTAGAAAGAATTAGTTACAGGAAGTGATCTTACAAGATTAGCAGTGATTTAGTGTGTGAAATGATGGCCTTGGGCTCCTGCAGAAAATGAATTGGCTGGTTTTCTGTATGTTCCATGTGCACCACTGCCATAGAGCAGCCTGTCACTGGAAAACCAATTCATTGGTATCTGAAGCCCCTAAGGCAGTGAGGGATTGGAGTGGGGCCATGACAAAACTGGTCAAATTGAATCTGCTTTGAGGGCTACCTCAGAGGACACAGCCTCACGTGGACAAAGGCCAGGCTTTCCTCTTTGGCAAGATCGCAAACACAAAGTGCAATAAGGCTTCAAAACTCTAACCTGGAAACAGGAATTTTTTCCTATTTGGCAGAGCAGACTAAAGCTCTCATTCACTCCAACTTCCTTTTTTTTTTTTTTTTTTTTAATGAAAAAGCACATCTCTTTCACACTGGATCTCTGAAACCAAACCTAACATCTAATTACTGTGGCTTTTCTTGGCTATCTAATAGACCAGAATTTCCCAGATATGTTCAAGGAACAATGATATTCCATGAAATATTAAAAAGCACTTCATGATTTTAAATTCCATGATCAAATAAATTCAGAGCCGGGCGCGGTGGCTCAAGCCTGTAATCCCAGCACTTAGGGAGGCTGAGACAGGAGAATCGCGAGTTCAAAGCCAGCCTCAGCAATGGCGAGGTGCTAAGCGACTCAGTGAGACCCTGTCTCTACATAAAACACAAAATAGGGCTGGGGATGTGGCTCAGTGGTCGAGTGCCCCTGAGTTCAATCCCCAGTACCAAAAAAAAAATAAAAAAAAAAAATTCAGTTAACACTGAGTTAAACAGTTTCTTCAATAAAGCCTTCTCTGAGCTTTTAGTATGTGAATGTACAATAGCAACTTCTAAGAGAGAAATGTTATATGCTATATTTTTCAACTTTAATTGACCACAGAACCTCCATCCTTTTTTTATTGAGGAACAAGTGATCTCAGGAACATGCTATCTGAAATGTTGCTATTGGGTCAACTGCCATAAGAGTGATGGTTAATCCAGGGCCCAGTCTCTTCCAAGTGAGTGCAGAGGCTGCTTCTCTAAAGGGATCCATTCTGGTTCTCTCCACTAGCTCTTGTGCGTTCTGCTCCCAGGGGTTTCCTGAAGAATAGCTTGTTCTATGCAAAGCTGCCCAATCTCCTGTGCTAACCTGATGAAGTTCATGGTAACTGACCAGTGAGTCTCAGTGAGAGAGACAGATGATAGTTATCTACTTATGACATGACACAAGAGGAACAGAATCAACTAACTAGTTATTTTGATGGAAATCATAGAAGACTCTCTCCTCAACACGTCTCTAAGGGCTGAGGAGGTGTTAGATAATCTTTATCAAAAGCAAACTTCTGCCTGAAGTTTATACATTCAAAAGATGTCAGTGTCTTTTATAATTGAAGGTTCAAGCAGGGATGGTCTCCCAAATGTCTCAGAGAAGGCCTACATCCATATCACATTCAAAAGAGGCATTACAGGAAGAAGCTGATCACTTTCAGATTTCAAAGCCGTATATGAAAAGATCTGTCTGAACAGAGAAGATGGAAACAACACAGAGATCCAAAAAACTAAAATTAAAAACAAAAGGTTGGAACAACTTTCTGTATTGCCATATTTCCTCTTTCCCCAATATCCTGCTCCAACTTCAAGGGGAAGATGGAAGTGTGCTGAAAGCACTTTATGAGAAATATCAAGGTGTGGAAGAGGAAATGATGGGGAAATGAGGGAAGAGGAGGTACTGACCAAGCACCAAGGCTCACTTTCATTTGAATTCATAAAGTCCTGTACTGAAACAGATGGGGGAGGAGGTTCTGAGGGGCAGAGGAAGGGGGGCAGGCACAAAATGCAGGACTCTAAACAGTGAAGAGCTTCTTCCACTCTAGTGAAACAAAACCCTAGGGAATGACAGCTGCTATTATTTCTCCTCTTAGGTAACTTCTTTTTATGTTCTATTATAGTAATAAAATTAACTACAAAAGAGTCTGGGGATTTTTAATGGTGAATGAAAGAGGTTAGAATCATCATATAAAAGCTAATACAAGGCAGTAAAGAAAAAGGTTACCAGCCAGGCTTTAATCAACCATAATGCATTCTTTAATTATAAACAGATTCTAAATACAGGATCTCAGGAAGATAGCTAGGTTATTGGAGGAAAAGGCAAAATGGTCCTTTTAATTATTTGGAGAGTGCACATCCTCAAAAGACACTTCAATGTTTAAGTAATAGGATTACTTAAGTCATCTGATGAACACAGATTAATCAGATGTGTTTAAGTAATATGATTCACACATCTTCAACTACTGAAGAACTGGTAGATGGATTCATTCTAGTTTGTTTCTTAAATCTGTTGGCTTGTAAGTAATCCAGTATCTTACACTGAAACATCCCAAGTTTTTAAAGAGAGGTTTGCAAAGCAATGTATCGAATACCCACTAGAAACATGTTAGATGTGGAAAGAAAAGAGGAAGGTAAAGCAAAGATACAACTTTCAAATATCTAGTTGGTTTACTAAAATAAAGATGAAAATTATTACTCACCAGCATTTAAGTGGCATTCCTTAATCTGAAACTGGAGTTCATTTTCATTGGGAATATCCTTCCACGTTGCAAGGAAGACCTGGCGTTCTGCATTGGGCAAAGCAGGGGGAAAGGGTAGATGCATTGTCAGTATTCTGATTTCTGGTGCCTTGTACCATTTTCCCTTTGGCATGCTAGCTCTTGCAATATAGCTAGCAGCAGGCTGGAATTGGAGCCAGTTTTTATCTATTGCACTGGTGTTATACACTCCAGATCAATCAACCCCTCACACAGCCAATAAATGGAAGAGTTAAGATTCAAGTCCACATCTACCTGTCCCCCAAACCTGTTACACTGTATCTTGGGGTACATGTCTGACTGGACCATTCAGATACTAGGTGCTGTGATTTAGAGACCAATGGCAGCACAAGAAGAAAGTGATAGGCAAATAAATAAGGACCAATTATTAGGGTTTTCGGATATCCTTACTCCACTTTTTTTTTTAAATGTCTTTTTTTCAAAATATTTTTCTTATTGTAGATGAACACAATATCGTTATTTATTTTTATGTGGTGCTGAGGATCGAACCCATTGCCTCACGCATGCAAGGCAAGCACTCTACCACGGAGCTACAATCCCAGCCCCCTTACTCCACCTTTTTTAAACCACAAAATAACCTGTATTTCTGGGGCTATGTTGTCTTGACATTCAGAGGAAGGGCAAAGGTATATTTAGCAGAAGGATAGGAAGACGTACTTACCCATTTTGCCATCTTCTACAAAAAGCACATTGAGTGGGATGAGGCAGCTGAAGTAGAAGACATCAATATTGTTTTTAACAGCCACCTGCCAGGAAAGCAACAAGGGAAAATGAGGACATCAGAGGGGGCCAGGTAGGAGAAAAAGAAAAGTTGTGTGTCTAGAAATCTACCTGCTTACTTCCTTCTTCTTTCAGTCAGTGAAGGTGTCCCCAAATCATGATACACCAACCTATACATGGCAAAGTACATCCTTTCTTATACCACTGTCATACAACTGTGATCACCTGCAATTCTATTTCTTTCTAGAAGGGCTGTCTTCATGGCCCAACTTCTATACTCAAAATAATGTATTTAGCTATTTTTTATTTGTTTGTTCCCATAATTATTTCTTTTGCTGAGTGCAGTGGCACACCCTGTAATAAGTGACCTGGGAGGCTGAAGCAGGAGGATTCTAAGTTAGAAGCCTGGGCAACTTAATGAGACCCTTTCACCAAAAAAGGGGGTGGTGGTGGTGGTGGTGGTGATATGCTAGAGATGTAGGCCAACGGTAGAGCGCCGCTGGGTTCAATTCCCCAGTACCACTAAAAAAAAAAAGTTTTTCAGTTACTAGTATCTGTGATTGTTAATAATAGCTGTTACACCTACTAAGAACCTAATGATATTATTACCTAATTCTTTTTCCACCTATCCCTTTTGAAACCTAACAAAGTAGGCATCATTCACCTCTCATTTTACAGATGAGGAAAATCAGGTTCAGAAAGACCAAGTAACATCTAGCTACTATACAGAAGAGTTTGAATCTTAACTCTTCCATTATAGCTATACATAGCTACTATACAGAAGAATTAGGATTCAGACTTAAATTTGTCTGACTCTAAACCTTGATTTTGTTTTTTGTTTTTTCCCTCCACAGCAACTAGCACCATATTGCCTCATCCTTGTTTAGATACATGTTTTAAAGTTATTTCTTTTATAAACCCTTGTTTCCTAGGCCCTATTGTTTGAAAATGCTTGTTGGATCGAACACTAGTAAACCGGATGATTTTAAGATTTTAGCCTTTAGGTAAGCAAGGAAATGAGCTTTCCATTCACAATACAATCTTATGGGCTGTAATTTTACCATGGTCTGCTCAATTCAGAGCATGCCATTTTTAGAAAAACTACACTTAGGTACTTCTATTAGAAGCAAGACTGATGGGTGCACACATTCAGGAACAGGTAGATTTCTCTGCAGCACAATATGCACACATGGTAAGGAGAGAGAGGAGAACTGCTCCAAAGCATCACCCCCACTGGTTTCTTTCACAGTGACTTTCCTACCTATGCTCTTTGCACTGTAGGAAAGCATTCTCTGGGCAAGTTCTGTGATCAGTAACCATGTCTATTTCTCTTTCATTCTGTTCTTAAAAAAAAAAAAAAGTGGTCTGGTACAACTATTGTCCCTCCCCGCTTTTAGGACAAAATACATTTCAACTATGTATCTCTTCACCAAAATTTTGGCAGTAAGACCCACATATCTTCTTTCTGAGTACCTGCAGTCCCTTTACATCCCTTTTTTTTGGTGGTGGTAGCGGGGTACTGGGGATTGAACTCAGGGGTACTCGACCACTGAGCCACATCCCCAGCCCTATTCTGTGTTTTATGGAGAGACAGGGTCTCACTGGGTTGCTTAGCACCTCGCTGTTGCTGAGGCTGGGTTGTTTTTTTTTTTTTAAGTTGTAGATGGACACAGTATCTTTATTTTATTTATTTATTTTTATGTGGTGCTGAGGATTGAACCCCATGCCTCACACATGTGAGGCAAACGCTCTACCACTGAGCTACAATCCCAGCCCAAGGCTGGCTTTGAACTCGAGATTCTCCTGTTTCAGCCTCCCAAAGTGCTGGGATTACAGGCGTGCGCCACCGCACCCAGCTCCCTTTACCTCCTTTATCAATTCATCTTCCTGACTTAAACAGTACCTTTGTTTCCTCCTCCATAATTGTCTGGTTATAACTCCCTGACAGTCTTTCTGATTTCTCTCCCACAAGAATTCCTCCAATTACTTCCCTTGTAACTTGTGCTTTTAACCTTTCAATTACCAAGCTTAGGAGTTTCTAAACTATACCACATACAATGCTAATATAACAATTCTCAGAAAGATTGAGCCTAGCAGATTTAACCAGAGTAACTACTGTCAAGAAAGAGGGACTTCAGATTTTCTTTAAGATACACTAGAGCAATGCTTTCAAAGACTGATGCCAGTTGTGGGCTTCTGGGACCAAGGTATTTTCTAATTCATCTGGTACTCAGCAGAATTAGAAGAACCCTTGTTTCAAATAAGGGCACCAAGAATGTCTTGAAATAGTTTTAGGCTCTGCAAAGGACATCTAGAAGAGAAGACTGGGGAGATGAAGTGGGCTAATGTGAATCACATTTAAGTCTCATGTGAAATGTGACTATCATTACTATCATCTTTGAATATAAAGCTTTCTCCCTATAAAAGGGAGATCATAATGGTACTGAATTCATGGAGTTATGAGGATAATGAGCTAATATTTGCAGAGCATACAGAACACGCCTGCCTCCCACTATTATAACAAGTATTTGATAAAGAAAAACTTATGCCTTTCACCATCTCCTGTTTTATCGTTTTACTGAGAATTTTTCATAATTAAAGATAACCATACTAGACTTATCTCTTATGCTGAAATGAAATACAATTGTTATGCTAGAAAAAGATTAGAAAAGATTTTTTCTTTTTCTTTTCTTTTTGGTACCAGGGATTGAACTCAGGGGCACTCGACCACTGAGCCACACCCCCAGCCCTATTTTGTATTTTATTTAGAGACAGGGTCTCATTGAGTTGCTTAGTGCCTTGCTTTTGCTAAGGCTGGCTTTGATCTCTTGATCCTCCTGCCTCAGCCTTATAAGCCGTTGGGATCATAGGTGTGTGCCACCATGCCGGGCTAGGAAAGATTTTTTAAAAAGCTTATTGGAGAATTGTCAGCTTAATGATTCTTCTTGCTACTGTGCCTTGATAAAATACCATCTTTTAGGATCTCCTGTATAGGTCATTCACTGCAGAAGCATTTTAATTCTTTTACTTTAGCTTTCCAAATCTGTATTTTGCAACTTTCAAGCATTTACCTTTGCCTAGGATGGTGGTCATTTCAAGGATATATGGCTTTTCTGAATCTGACCCTTGCCTACTTCTCCAGTCTATGCCTTCACTTCAACAATATCAAAATTACTTCTTATTCCCCCCATACTGAAACTCACAGCTCCATGCCTTTTTACATGTTGTTCTTTCTGCTCTTAATATATTCTTCTCCTTAAGCTTCAACTGTCAGAAGAATATCAATTTAACCTTAAGATTCAGTTCAGTCTCGAAATTTCTCAGAAAGCTCTAAACCTTCCTCACAGCACCCAGCACATTCACTTCTATTATAGCATAAAGTAATTGTTTTCATCAGGCTCACTCACATTACAATGAGCTCTGTGAGTGCAGAAGTTGGTTTTCATTTTCACTTACGTACTGCCTGGTCCAAGAAACATTTGCTGCATGAAATTAAGGGAAAGACAGTGAGCAAATGGAATGAAACTCTGGTCTCTCAACTATTCCCCTGCCTCTGCCTCATTGATATGCACAACATAATCTCACTAGTAACACTGCTCATTAGGCACATATATGGATTTTTGGTGAGGCAGGGATAGGGGGATGGAATAATGTGGAAGTTCTTTTGGTTATGAATCACTGAGCTAAAATAATATCTACACATTAAGGAAGAAGAACATAGGTAGTGGATCATAACCCAAAGAATGCTAGATTCTCCAAAGATATGCCAATTATTATTTGGGTGTTTAGGCAAAAAAGACCAAGGGAAAAACAGTATGAAGCCAGTTCAGTTCCAATCTTGATGTCAACTACTTTTAAATAGAACTGAATCAGTCTTAAAGAGGGAGAGAGGGAGAGTGACAGAGCAAGAGAGACAGAGAGGGCTGGAAGAGGGAGGAGAAAGTAGACAGAGGAAAGAAGAAAAGAAATTAAGGGAGCTGTTTTCTTATTCTAAAATTCACTATCCCAACAGGTTCAGAATAGGGATGTATCCAGACACGCTGGAGAACTATTTCTGTGAGCTTTAACATCATGCCTAGTTTGCCTATGGGAAATCAATGATCACATATACATCTAACTGCCTACTTAATATCTTCACTTTGATAACTTACAGATATCACAAAAGGAATATATCCCAAACCAAACTCTTGACACTCCTCCCTCCCCAACCCCAAGTAGAACCTCCTGCTATCTTTCCAAATTGAGTAAATGGAATATTGCAAAACTTTTTAACATCTCCCTACCTCTGCATTAGTCTCTAACCATCCCCGGCAACTCCTATTTCACAAACCCTGGCTTCTCCAGGCTATTCTCCACACAGTACTCACAGTGATCTTAAAATGTAGGTCAGCTCATAAATACTCCTTGGTTCAAACCTCCAATGACTTCCCATCTCACTCAGAATAAAATCACAGTAAACAATTGCCTATAATCTGACCATTACCTCTAATGTCATGTGCTGCCACTTTCCCTCGTTAGCTCCACTCAGTCACAGCAGTCTACTGCTCTTCTTGCCCACACTAGGCATGCTCCTACTTCATGGCTTTTTGCATTTGTTATTTTTTCTATCTGGAACGTTCTTTCTCCAGAAATCTACATGGCTCACTCCCTGCCTCCTTTAGGTTTTTGCATCTTCCATGATCAATGTATTTATACAATTGCATCATTCAACCTCCAACTCTAGGAGTTCATACCTCAATTCCTGCCCCCTGCCCATTGTCCTCACTCCTCACTACCATCTAACATATTTTTGTTTGTTGACTGATTGTTCCAATGCAACGTACACTACTTCCAACCAAGCACAAACTCCAAAAAGGAAAGGATTTTTGGATTTTTGTTTACCGCAGGATTCTCAGCTTCTAGAACAGTGACTGGCAGAGTGTAAATACTGAATATGATCATAAAAGTTTTTGATCTCCTTTGGGCTTTTAGACAGAATGTGAACTTAGTTTAAAGGTTCCAAATGAATAGTACTTTTCTTTCTTTCTTTCTTTTTTTTTTTTTTAGTATACTTCCCTTCTCTTAACAGAAGAGGGAAGTACAAACACACTAGAAGGAAATGTGGGGGTGGGGGGTAGTGTGACAGGGGCTTCACACAAAGTAACCTATCATAAAAACAAAGGATTTTTGAAATTCCATGAAGTAAATTCTGTCATGCATCCATTTATGTTTTTTAAAATGTGTTTCTCCCTTTACCTGTGAGTACAACTAATGCTCCAGGAAAATGTCCCTTTGTGTACTCTTTAGCTTCAAGTGTCCCTAGCACTGGGGGTCATGACCAACCAGTGGTTCTTAAAATTGAATGGGTTGAAACTGGCATAAAGAAATATATAGAACAGGGGCTGGGGTTGTGGCTCAGTGGTAATGTGCTTACCTAGCATGTGTGAGGCACTGGGTTTGATTCTCAGCACCACATATAAATCAATGAACACAATAAAGGTCTGTGGACATCTAAAATATATTAAAAAAGAAATATATAGAACAGAAAATATTGTGCACCTCTTAAGCAGTAATATTTCCTGTTTCAGTTTTGTATTTGTATGTATATGCAGAACATGTAAAATATATCTTACTGTAAGCTGCAGTTTAAAAAGCATAAAAGCCACAATATTCACAAACCAAAGAGAAGAAACAGGTTCAATGAGCCAAAGAACAGAAATATACATCTCAGCTTCCATACTGAGGATGCCCAAAGCAGACCATGGATGGTACCAAAAAGATGATCACCTAATCCTCTGTTCTTCTAGTATGTAACGTGCAACATGTGACCCTAACAATATTAACTTGCTTCTCAAGGATATCAATAGGAAGAGCAAACAGAAATGAATAAAAGGGATTTTGAGAAACAAATGTGGCTATAAATGCTTAATAATAACAATGTTTTTTAAAAGTTCCTTTCAGTGGCTGCTGAGTAAAGAGCAGCCTGTCAGCTTCAGCCTGTACCCAGCAATTAGTTTCTTTCCATAGTAGAGGAGGCCTGCTGCAGGAGTGGCAGCCTCTTCATGGGGGCACAGCTGGAGATGAGCAGGCTAAATTAACATTCTAACCTTGTTTCATGTACTCAAAAGTACTAGAACAAGGTATGAGATGAACTCAGTCTCAACTCTGGCAAATAAGACCTCTTAGCACACCTCTCACTGCAGGTAACCAAAGGAGGCACCACAAGAAAAACTCAGTCCAGCAATATAGGGCTCTCCTTGAGATTCTATCATCTACTCTTTCATGACGTCACTTGTGACCTTTCCAAGTCTCTGAAGAATATTTTTTTCTTTTATTCCTCCTCTCCATTTAGCTTTCAGAAAGATTATTTGTAGGCTGGTCCAAGTTAGGACCAGGCAATGACGCCAACCATCCCCAGTTGTCTGAGGAATGATGACTCAGATGTGTTTTTTAAGCACCACACAACCTAGTCAACAGATTTTAGGGGAATGGTTCTGAGTGACAGGTTTTTAATGGCACTGAGTCCAAGTGTGTGATATCTGACAGCTGAGATTCAAGCAGAAGTGCCCCTTTCTACTAGCTATTGGAGTCAAACTGACCTATACCTCTGCAAACCTAGTCAATACAAAAAATGTCTTCCATTTAACCCTGTCATTGAATACATTACTTGGCAACTCTCTGAGATATACTGACAAAGCAGGAGCATCTATCTACAACATTTGACTATTATCTGAGTACAGTTTAAAAATATGGCAGAAATAGTCTTGAAATCCTCCAAAGAAAATGTCAATTTACTTTCCTTCTGATGCTAATTAAGTTTTGACTTAAATAGCGTCTTTGGTTCAATTCTGAGGCTAAAAATCAAACAAGAATTTTCTTTCTATGTTTTTTCTTAGTTCACCCAATAGATCAGGTGGATTACATGATAGCTGAGCAGTCCTCAAACAGTTATCAACCTACTGTTCATTCCAACTGAAAGCCAGACCTGTTCTCAGGACATGTTAGGACACTGTTTGCTATTAAGAGTGTATGGACAGTGAAACCCTTTATAGAGAAAAATTGACAGGTTCCTCTTCTGATAGAAACAGTGGTTCTGTGTCCCTTGGATGACAGTCCCTGTGGGGCAACCACATACATGATAGCATTTCAAGTTTCCATATTTAAAGCCCTCAGAACCAGAGAGGAAACCCTGAATGGGCCTCCAGATGCTCTCTAAAACTTTTAAATCCTCTGGCAGCACATATAATTATTGGGCTTTAAAAACACAATGAACAAAAAAAAACTTTAAAAAATAACGTAATGAAATCTTTTTTTTTTTTTTTTTTGGGGGGGTACTGGAGATTGAACTCAGGGGTATTCGACCACTGAGCCACATCCCCAGCCCTATTTTGTGTTTTATGTAGAGACAGGGTCTCACTGAGTTGCTTAGTGCCTCGCCTTTGCTGAGGCTGGCTTTGAACTCGGGATTCTCCTATCTCAGCCTCCCTAAGTGCTGGGATTACAGGCTTGCACCACCACGCCCGGCTATATAATGAGATCTTAAGATCCAACCTCTTGGCTGGGCCTGGTGGTGCACACTTGTAAACTCAGTGGCTCTGAAGGCTGAGGCAGGAGGAACTTGAGTTCAGAGCCAGCCTCAGCAACTCAGTGAGACCCTGTCTCTAAATAAAATACAAAAAAGGGCTGGGAATATGGCTCAGTGGTTAAGCATCCCTGGGTTCAATCCCTGGTACAAAAAACCATCCAGTCTCTTTTAGTAAAGCTTTTTTTTCCCTTTCTTTGTACCAAGGATTGAACCCAGGGGTGCTTTACCACTGTGCTACATCCCCAGACCTTTTTATTTTTCATTTTGAGAAAGAGTCTAAGATGCTTAGGTCCTTGCTAGGCTGCTAAGACCAGCCTCAAACTTGTGATCCTCCTGCCTCAGCCTGCCAAGTTGCTGGGATTATAGGTATGCACCACGGTGCCCAACAAGCAGGCCTTGTTTTCAGAGGTGAACTAAACCCAAAGGATATTGAATCTGAAATACTATGACTCCTCCCATAGTCCTTACTCTGCCATGAGATTTTTTTTTTTTTTTTTTTTTTGTGGTGCTGGGGATTGAACCCAGGGCCTTGTGCATGCAAGATAAGCACTCTACCAACTGAGTCATATCCCCAGCCTGAGATTTACTTAATTTTGGTCTCAAAAATCTTTCAAATAATGCATACTATAAACTAGAATGTATGTAGATTAAATTATAGAATATGAAAGACAAGATTAAGATTTTAAGTGGCATGGATGAGCACTGATTTAAGATTTATGATTTATGGACTAAACTGTCAAAATTCTGATTAGGACAGGAGTAAATTAGAATGTTGAACTCCAGGGCTGTCCACAGGGAGAAACCCAAAGCACAGCAGGGTTAGAGCTACTGAAATCAAGTTCTGTAACTCTTACAGCAACTGAAACTAGATTCTCAAATATAGCTTTAGCAGCAGCCCACTGGTAGTCATCACCTCTGAACTACAGAAGGTAGGGCTAAATTCACACTCTCCCTGGGCATGGTGGTACACGCCTTTAATTCCAATGGCTTGGGAGGCCGAGGCAGGAAGATCACGAGTGTAAAGCCAGCCTTAGCAACTTAGCAAGGTCCTGAACAACTCAATGAGACCCTGTCTCTAAATAAAATCCCAAAAAGGGCCAGGGATGTAACTTAGTGCTTAAGTGCCCCTGAATTCAATCCCCAGTACCAAACAAAACAAAACAAAACAAAAACAAAAAGAAACAACAAAAAACCAACCAAACAAAAAACTATCAAGGAAATATTCCATACTTCAGTCTAGAATCTTATGGAAGGCCAACTGGAAACAGAAGACAGACATTAGTAATAGCATAAAAACCACAGGTTATCTAGCTGTAAGTTGGAAGTGAAAAGGATTTCCATGTGCTGCATGACATATTATTCAACCTTATATGTATGAAAGGAGGACCTGTGGTTATCAAGATGCCTGGACAATGGGCAGGTCACTGAGAGTAGATACTGCCTCTATGTGGTCCAAGGAAGCAGGCCATACATTGAAATGACAGAAATTACTGGTAGTTGCATAACATGAACGATGAAACTGAAAAGTTCTGTGTTTTCATATTCTGAGTATTTGCCCTCAAATTCCTTCAATGGTTCCCAGGAACAAAGGCTGCTACCAAGCCAAGAACCACCCTTTGCTTACATGCTATTCCAAAATGATTAAGTAATATTTTCTTTTTTTTTATATCTTTATTTTATTTTTTTATGTGGTGCTGAGAATCGAACCCAGTGCCTCATGCGTGATAGGCGAGCACGCTACCACTGTGCCATAACCCCAGCCCCAAGTAATATTTTCTTTAGTCTCCAAACCATAACTGATTTTAACTATATTTGCCAGCATCCCTGCTTCTAAATGGTTATTCTTTTTAAAATCAGACTGACTTCTACACAAATGCCTTTTCCTAAACTTAGGCTTTCCTGAAGTGGAATAAAAAGGAAAATGAATTCAGATGAGAACATTTTGATTATAATCCTACCTGATTGGGCTGGGGTTGTGGCTCAGTGGTAGAATGCTTGCCTAGCATATGTGAGGCACTGGGTTCGATCCTCAGTACCCCATAATTCTACCTGAATTTTAGGTCCTGTGTGCCTTGATTCAGATGAAAACTTGTTCTATAAAATCCTAAAATATAGAACTAAGATCTACTACAGATAGAACATAAAGGAAGACATATTTTAGCTCAACTGAACAACTTCCCAATAGGGTTTTACAAAGATAGAATGGGCCATTTTAGGATGGTAAAACACTGGTAGTATTCGTGTCAACATGTCAATAATCTTCAATGTAGGGTAAATTCTATTAGCAATAGACAGGGTTTCAAACAGACAATATGAGAGGCCATTCTTTCCAACCATAAGTTTTTGTATTCTTCATATGTACATGCTCACATGGTTTAAAGTTTTCCAAAAGTTTTCTTTTTTTTATGGTACTAGGAATTGAACCCTGAGCCTTGTGCATGCTAGGCAAGTACTATATCACTGGACTGCAGCCAAAGTCCTCAAAAGTTTTATGAGGACTTTTATGTACAGACCTCATATTATCAAACCTGCTTAGTCCTTACATAAAAAATTGTAAGAACATTATTTTCTTACTTCCTAAACCACGATGCAAAATATAAGAGAGTAAATATAAATGAAAGCAGAATAGGACTCTCCAATGGACTTTAATTCAGCTCAGGAAAACCTCAGTGGGTTGTCTTTAATTTTAACTTGTATCTTAAGGCTTTGAGTGAAGATTACCAGCATAATGAAAACATAGAGACTAGAAAGATATACCTATTTTTTTGTTAAAAATTCAAATTCCTCTAATAGATAAAGAACAACTAAAGACCTAAAGCTGTAACAAACTAGAAACCTAAAACTGATTCCATTTTTTGTTAAGGCCTAGCTTATGATAAAAAGATTGCTGTGATTTTGCAAGTGAAAGACCACAAATCACTTTTATTATTATTTTAGACCTACTTTAAAAAATTCATATCTTTGCTCGGGATCCTAGCATGGGTTTCTGTTTCTTAGGTAATCTTACCTCATAGACGCTTCCTGAACTCCCACTTTCTTAAATTTTTTATTTTTGGAACTGAGGATTCAAACCAGGGTCCTCTGCCAACGAGCCACAGTCTCTTGCCTTAGCTTCTTTAATAGCTGGATTACAGGTATGTACCATAGCTGGCCATAAGCACCTTTTTATGAGGAACTAGCTTGGGTGTTTTGAGAACTGAGTTCTGGTTTCAGAAACAACTGTCTCCTGCCTTTGAGGACAGATTTCTCATCCATCAGACCACCTCTCTTGGCAGAATATATCTTATTTTTCCAGGGCTCAAGATTGAACGCAAGGGCCTCCCTCACACAGAATAAGCAATGCTCTACCATTGAACTAGAACCCCCCCCCCCCAGCCCAGCTAGAATTTATGTCAATGTCTTATGTGTGGTCATTCAAGCAGGGCAGTTGCTATTACTAGGCCTATTCCTAAAAGATAACCCAGATGCTGGGGATGTAGCTTAGCAGCAGAGTACTTGTCTGTCATGCACGAGGCCCTCCCAGTACTGGGGGGAGAAGGAAAAGAGGAGAGAGAGCCCAGGAACTGGTAGTTGAATGGTGGTTAACAGGAAAATAAATAAATAAAAAATACTCCTTGGTTATCTTTTTTTTGGGGGGGGGGGCAGTGGTGTGAATAAAACCCAGTGTCTGATGCATGCTCTACCACTGAGCTACACTCTTAGCCCAAATCTTGGTTATTTTTACAAAAAGGATAAGAAGTACCAACAAGGACAATCTAGTAATAAAGGAATATTTAGTATATAAGATACTAAATTTCTCAGATGAAATTAAAGGACGTGTGTAGTCCTGATGTGACATGAAAAATATATCAGACTTGAAGCAGCAGTCACAGCAAGTATTTTCTATTTTCTTTAGTAACAAAGTGTTTTAATATTTCATAATTAAGAATTCAATACCTACATATTGCTTGTGGAATATTTTAGGTTTATAGTATCATATGCAGCACTACATCTATTTGTCTGACTTGGGAATCTCTGCATTGTTCCTGTAATAGGCACCACTTCAAAGACTCAAGTGTACACAAGCAGCACTGTGGTGCCATAAAAGCAATCAGAGTGTGCAACCTTGGATCTTGATGACCAAAGGAAACTTGAACACTGAACTTGTTTGGATTGTACAACAGTCAAGAAAAGTCAGCAAATGCCAAGCTGGTTTGCTTCATTTGATGGAAGCTGCTGAAAAGGTCTTTCGCTTGGAAGCATTTACTAGTTTTTCTGTTATAATAGCTACAGCTGTGGGCTTTCTGGGTGTGAATGGACATATGCAAGACATGAAATATCAGGGACAGGCACCATCTGCAACTGACTGTCTCACAGGCTAGGACTGCAACGTAGGAGTTACAAGGTACAGAATTTTCCTCCGGGCCATACATTAGCAGAAAACCCTTTTGGCTGACAAAGATCTTAAAGATATATGTAAAAAATATTGGAAGGTTGTATCCTTCGTAGCTAGTATCTTCCGCACTTTCTGCCCTAATCATTCAAAGGTTAAATGAACAGAACTGATGATACTGCCTTATTTCAGATGACTTTCAGAGAAAAAAACTGAGACGTTATATCTGTTTCTTTTCCCTAATTAACATTTAGCCTCTTACTCCACTGTGTTTATGTGAGGTTGAAACATAAATAAAAGAGCCAATTCTTTATCCATATTCTCCTCTAAGGCTCCTTTACAAAATAGTATAGAAGGAAGGAAAGAATTAAGAAGGTACTATCAGTGCTCTAGGCAAAGACAATACATTGAAAACCCACTTAAGTTTCCTTTCTTCTGAAAGAAATTCTGCCATAATTAAAGGAAAATAAAAAATGTTAAAGCCATAAATTCATAAAAACAATAAGTAAAAATCTTAGCATGGGCATTAAAAGAAAGATTGGGATGTAGCTTGCCTAGCACATGGAAGGCCCTGGTTTGATCTCCAGCAACCAACCCCTTGTGAACACCCCTTCCCCCCAAAAAAAAACAAAAGAGGAGGAGGATTAGGATGCCATCAAGAGTCCTGATTCCCTACCACCATTCTATACTGCCAGACACTGAGTCCTTGTACAAAACTAAAGATTAGTTCTTTTACAGAAGATAAAGTATACAGCACTTAGAAGTGAAGGCCAGACAAGGTTGAGGGGTTGAGGATTAAGTGAATTTATGCAGAGTGAATGTTAAGAGTCTCTGGCCTTCTCTCCCGACATAGTTCCCAGAAGGCTTGCACAAAGCCTTTATGTTCCAGACAGGAGACTCAAAGATGATTTTTGTTCTATTTTTTTTTTTTTTTGGTACTGGGAATTTAATCCAGGGGCACACTACCACCGAGCTACACCTCCAGCCCTTTATTTATTTTTTTTTTAATTTTTTTTTTTATTTTTAAATATTTTTTAGTTGTAGATGAACACAATGTCTTTATTTTATTGCTTTGTATGTGGTGCTGAGGATCGAACCCAGGGCCTCACGCATGCGAGGCAAGCGCTCTACCGCTGAGCTACAATCCCAGTCCCAGCCCTTTATTTTTTATTTTGAGACAGGGTCTCAATAAGTTGCTGAGGCTGGCCTTAAACTTGTAATCATTTTGCCTCAGCTTCCCAAGTTGCTGTATCAGGAAAATGGAAATATGGAAAGTATGCATGTAATAATAGCAGTAAGGGGGGAGATGTAGAGTCTTAACGCCTAAAGTCCTAATAAAAGCATGTAAGAAAGAAATAGAGGTAAATGTCAAAAGAATCAACTAAGCAAATTAAGATTGCCTCTGTGGAAGAGGAAATTGGGGCCCTGTTGAAGAAAAAAGGATGCGGACTAAGTTTTTCTTACCTTAGAACTAGTCAACTCTTTAAACTGTGCCTTTATATTCCTGGCAAGTATTAACTTCAAAGAATGATGCTATCAGTGTTCTCAGAAAAGTCTACAGCCCAGTGAAAAAGGAAGCAGAGCAGCTGTGGAAACTCTACAGCACCTATGCAAAGACCATGACCCTCACTCTCAGGATGAACACAAAACATGCCATAATTCCATATCTCCTTGCAGCACTGACTTGAAGCAGCAGTCACTTGCCAGGTGTCAAGTTTGAAGTAGTATATTGGGAAAATGTTTCTAAGCAACTAACAGATGAAATGAAAAATAATGACACCAGAGTCATTTAAAATCATTTAGAGAAAATTCATTTGGACATCTGTTAAGGTTTTTATTTTATTTAAATAGAGGAAATCAATTATTTTTTTAGAAATATAATTATCTGATATAAATAAACTCAAGAGAGGTTCCCAATAGGGGAAAGTTTAAACTTACTCTCTATTCTCTATAATATTTATAAATTAAATTCACAGAGGGATGTGTTTGTGTGTGATGTGCTGGGGATTGAACCCAAGCCTCACATATTAGGCAAGTGCTTACCAAAGACTTTTATAACCAACATGAACGAAGCAAAAAAAAAAAAAAAAAAGGAAATGTTTATAAATTTAAAATCTCTACTAGTTGTTTACTTCCTGTGTCTAAAGCATAATCTGCCTTACATTTTAAGAAGTAATGGTATCTCTCTCTTTTTTTTTTTTTGGTACTGGGGTCTGAACTCAGGGGCACTCGACCACTGAGCCACATCCCCAGCCCAATTTTGTGTTTTATGTAGAGACAGGGTCTCAGTGAGTTGCTTAGCACCTCGCTGTTGCTGAGGCTGGCTTCGAACTTGTGATTCTCCTGTCTCAGTCTCCCAAAGTGCTGGGATTACAGGTGTGCGCCACGGCGCCTGGCATAATGGTATCTTTTTAACCTTATTTAAATTGGTTTTCCATAACCTAAGCCAATATGTAGTATGATGAGCATTTTCCACGTCCATTTTATTAGTGCATTATAGTTGTATATAATGGTGGAATTTGTTACATATTCGTACATGCACCCAATATAATTCCCTTATTTATCCCTTTCCCTCCCCTCCTTCTTACCCTGGTCCCTTTCCTATATTCTATTAATGGACATTTAAATAAAATTCTTAAAACAAGTGTTTTATTATAGTTTTGACCACTGGGTTTGATTTATTTTATTGTACACACTGATAGAAAATCAGTCCAAATCACAAAAACTCACAATTCATTCAAAATTTCTTTTCCCCCCAATTTTCCCCCACTCCCTGATTTTATGGTCTGGAGTACTAGAAAAGTACCAATTTTTCTACATAAGCTCTTGAATCTAAACATTATGTAAATATGTTTAAATGCTTGATCAATTTTTTCCTGGCTTTATCTGCATCTACATGGTCTAACCTTGTAGTGAAATTTTTATTCTTCTTGTTCAGATGGGGACAAGGACAGAATGAAAGCTGAAATCTAAAGTAACTCATCCACCTTAAGCTGGTCATTAGTTTCAACTTCTAAGAGAAGATGTTAAATAAATAGAGCTGCTCATAGGGAAAAATGTTTTTCTTTCTTTTCAATTTTTTGCTTATCTTCTCCACTGGGACATGACAATTAATGAGAAAACTACAATTATGATACCCATGAAGGAAGAGAACCCCTAGGAAAAACCTGAACAATCTGTAATTGACTATAGGTAGAAGATTTTTGGGGGGGGTACCAGGGATTGAACTCAGGGGTACTCGACCACTGAGCCACATCCCCAGCCCTATTTTGTATTTTGTTTTTGTTTTTTTTTTAATGTTCAGCCAGGGTCTCACTGAGTTGCTTAGCTCCTTGCCGTTGCTGAGGCTGGCTTTGAACTCGCGATTCTCCTGTCTCAGCCTCCCTAAGTGCTGGGATTACAGGTGTGAGCCACCGCGCCTGGCTAGGTGGAAGATTTTTTTTTTTTTAATTTTTTTTATTTAAATGCGTTTCAAGTCATAGTACATAAACAGAGCTCAGTTTTTCCATTTCTCTGGTTGCAAATCATAAAGAGTCACACTATTTGTGTCTTCATACATGCACCAGGGGTAGTAATGACCCATTCGATCAATCATCATTACTATTCCCATTTCCCTTTCCTTCCTCCCCTCTCCCCCCTGCTGCATCCAGAGTTCCTGCATTTCTCCTGTGTTTCCCGTTCCCATCCCCCTTATGTATCCTCATCCTAGGTGGAAGATTTTTAAGTATGCTTTTTTCCCTTCTTCTTTTTTTTTCTTTCAGTGCGGAAAACTGGCCCCAGAGGCTTATGCATGGTAGGCAAGTGCTTTCCCATTAAGATACATCCTCATTTCTTTTTAAATTTTACTATGAGACAGGGTCTCACTTAGTTACCCAGGCTGGCCTTGAACTTGTGATCATCCTGCCTTAGCCTCCCAAGTAGCTGGGATTATAAACATGCACCACCGCAGCCTGTTTTTTATAAAATTAGGTTTGTAAATTGCTGGTCCTAATACTATACCAATACTTTTGATAGGGTAGTTTGAACTAAGATCAATCCTTCAGGAGGATTCCCATTTGGGATTTAGTGAAATGGGAATGCGAGTAGGGAAGTTATTAGTTTGTTTATGTTCTTTTTAAGAGCAGAAAATCTGCCCTGGTTTCTGTGACCTAAATTCCCTTTCCTACTTCTGAAAGAAAGCATTCTTGCATGCCTGCTGACTATCCTAAAATATTATTGGCTTGAGGTTCTGTGGGTCAATGGGAAGTTAGATTTCAAGAAAAGAGAACAGATGCAGATTTGGGTTATTTGCTTCAGGATCTGAGCTGGAAAAGCCCCTTAACACATCATTCTCATTATAGTAACAGCCAATACTGCACAGTAAATCTTGTTTTATTCTTCTAGTCTGAGCCAAGTTATATTGTGCCTCACCTGTCTACTCTCTAAATCACTGCTCCCTTTGCTGAAAGAAGTAGGCTATTACTGTGGCAATAAGGTATTTGGTGAACTGGCAAACAGGCCTGGTGCACTGAAGTTTACACTACTGAACAATGTTTAAACTACAAGTAACTTTACTGTTGCTGACTATTCTATTTCCAGAAGACATAACAATGGGCCCATCTATCTTCACTGGAAAGTTGGTATTTTCTTTCATCACTTCAAAGATATTCAGTCTCATTTACACTGTTCTATTATTTCAACTTTTAAGTAAGTTTAGGGGAATACTAATCTTCTTTGCTGTGTCCTTTGACTATCCTTCCCAGTCGACACTTTTTCTTTCTCTCTTCCTTCTTTGGTTAAATTGTGAGCTCACTTTCAGTAGAAGTTTTCTTTTCCTCTGGGAGTCTAAAGTCCTAAAATTTAGAACTGTTGCTAAAGGGCTGCTTTCCATTTTTTTCTGCCAGGCACCCTAGATTTTACCAGTTCTGGACCAGTTTTACCCTAATTTATTGATTTGAAAATTACTACATCTACACGGCTAGTATAAATTTGGACTATATACTCATGCATGGTGCAGTGGATACTCTCGCAAGAGGCCACCCAGAACTGCTTAGAGAGAATTTTTCTTATCATTTATCTAGGACGTTGTAAGCATTTTTCTAGTACCTCGTCTCAGGTTGGTCCAAGGTTATTTCTATTCTCCTTGTAAGTACTGAAACCACAAACTAGGGGACTTAGTCGTACCTATATCCTTTCAGAGTTGCTACATTTTCAGCTTAGGAGCTTACTACTCTGCATTCATGTTCCTTGAATGCAGGATGGTATATTTCTCAAAGAGAAATTCAAGATAGATGAAAACTGAATGAAACTCTAAGCTGGTACCTAAATATCCTAAAAATTCAACATTGTCAAGATGAAGAGGTTCTTGTAGATCTGACAAAGCTGTTCTCAGCTCCTCTAATGCTGCTTTCCTTATTACAGATATGTGTTAATAGGGGCATTTAAATTGAAATAAACATTACTGTGGTCCAGTGTTCAAAGATAACCTCCATAAAAGTTTCCCTTGAAATCCATTCTTAGATAAATAACATTCAAATTTTGCCATGAAAGTCTTAAGGAAAAAAGTTGGTAAATAAAAAGTTAAGAAAAGCTGGGCGCAGTGGCACACACCTGTAATCCCAGCTTGGGAGGCTGAGGCAGGAGCATTGAGAGTTCAGAGCCAGCCTCAGCAACGGTGAGGTGCTAGGCAACTCAGTGAGGGAGGATGTTGCTCAGTGGCTGAGTGCCCCTGGGTTCCCCTGGGTTCAATCCCCAGTACCACCCCCCACCAAAAAAAGAAAAAAATTAAAAGAAAAAGGTTTCTAAACATTTAATGAGTAAAAGAATGAATAATTCTGTCAAGCCATGACTTTGTTCTTAAAAACAAAATAAAATTCTTTTGTATAGTTATTTCAAATTATATTCCATGACTAATATAAGGAAGAGAAAGGGGGTTATGGTTGTCCCCTAACAGTTTATGGCTAATCTTCAGTAGGCTGGTGTTGAAGGTGGGAGGATGGCCTAGTGGGAGGTTAGGTCACTGGGTACCCTGCCTTTGGAAGACATTAAGGAAGTCCTTACGGGACCCTGCTCAGTTCTTGTGAGAACAAGTTGTTATGAAAGAGTAAGACTGGCCCCATTTTGCCCTTTGTCTTATGTCTTGTCAACATGACCTCTCCCTCTCACACATGTTCATATCAGGATGCCATCCACCATGTCATAAAGCCAAGGAGCAAGCAAGTGTTGGCACCATGCTCTTGGACCTCCAAAATTGTTAGCTGAATAAATCCCTTTTCTTTATAAAGCACCCAGTCTCAGGTATTTTGTTATGGCAATGATAAATGGGCTACTACAAAGGGATCATTTTATATAAAAATGAAAATTGGCAAGATATCATCTAATACTACCCAAGTAAAGTAAAACTGACCTGCAGATTATTCAGAGGTTCCATCTTCATGACTGGGCCCAAGGTGTTGAGAGGCAAGGAGACATCAATGCTTTGGTTTGGCATCAGTGGTGTATGGATGGCCAGAGGAGTGCTTGGGATGACACCAAAGCTTGGAGAAAGGATAAAGAAATCATAGAAATTAATCAAGATTTAGCCAGATCTCTGGTTTTCAATGGTTTTCTACTTCATTTGAAGGAAAACATTTTTTAATATAATTAAATGGAAGGAATAATAGGAAATAAGTTGCTCAATTCTAATTTGGTATAACATTGGTGATATCATAACCTCTGACTAATTTCCATTAAATAGATTTGAGGAAAATGAAAATATTCCTAAGTACAGAGCTATTTTGCTAATGCTGTGATTCTCAAAGTTTCTTCCATTTAACCTGCCACCAGACAGGTTTGATAAGCACCTCTTTTTATAAATCTTTCCTTAGATAATTCTTGGAAAGAAGATTTAAGATTTCTATTCTTTAAACAATTCCTGGGGAGGATACAGGGGAAAAAGGTCCACTTATACATTGTTAGTGGGACTGCAAACTAGTACAACCACTTTGGAAAGCAGTATGGAGATTCCTCAAAAGACTAGGAATGGAACCACCCTATAACCCAGCTATCTCACTCCTTGGTATCTGTCTAAAAGAGCTCAAATCAGCATTCTAGAGTGACACATCAATAATAATAAATGTTTATAGCAGCAAAATTCACAATAGCCAAGTTATGCAACAAGCCAAGGTACATGTCAATAGACAAATGGATAAAGAATAGTTGGCTTTAGGGCTGGGGATATCATTCAGTGGTAGAGGGTTTGCCTAAAACTTCAATCCCCAGTCCCACGCCCCGCAAAAGGAATTTATGCTTTAAATAGCTTTAGAAATAAAGTCAGGGCTAAGTAGTAAGTGATCCTGAGAACTCACACCACTCATTTATAAGTCTAAAAACATTTTTGGCGGGGCAGGGGAGTTGTTTGCAGTCTTAGAAATCGAACCCAGGGCGCTGGGACAAAAACACATGGTAGCAGCATGGTTCCAAATTTTTCAATTGCTCTTCTAAGTATAGAATAAAAGGCAAAAACAAGCAGAGGTGAATGCAGGCTATGTACATTTCCTTTATGACAAAGGATTCCCCCAATAGCCCTGGCCTTTAGCAGGGTCGACCACCCAAAAATGGCTGGAAAAATAACTGGTCTGAACAGAAGGGAACATAAAGGTTCTAGATACTAAAACAATTTCTTTCTTTTTTTGTGGGGGCTGGGAGGTGGGTACCGGGGATTGAACTCAGGGGCACTCAGCCACTGAGCCACACCCCCCAACCCTACTTTGTACTTTATTTAGAGACAGGGTCTTACCAAGTTGCTTAGCACCTCGCCTTTGCTGAGGCTGGCTTTGAACTTGAGACTCTCCTGCCTCAGCCTCCTGAGCTACTGGATTACAGGCGTGAGCCGCCATGCCCAGCCTAAAATGATTTCTGATGTGCCAAACTCTCAAATCCAGGATACCAAGTATTTCTAAATGATTAGAAATCAATCAATCACTGGTACAAACTGTCAATAACAAATTTATTAAATCTGCTTTGAGGGTCTAATTACTACTTTGTTACAAGCAGAGTTATATATCTTGTATTTACAAATGAATGAACCCACTGTTGAAGTCTATCAGCCAGTTTCCTGAACCACAAAATTTAATAAAACAACTGATATTTGAGAAATATAAGACCAACATTTTACTTCTTCGTGTTCTTTTTATTATTAAGGCAGATAACTCATTACTAAGAGCCTATACATAATTATGTTGTTAACATGCAGACCGTCTTCCATATTTCTGACATCAATGAAAGTTACACAAGTATTTTGCCAAAACATGAAATTTAGACATCAGGTTTGTTTGGTTCACCACCCAAGTACCAGTATCTAGAAATGTCTGGCACATATATGCTAAACCATTATTTGTTGAACAAACAAATGGATTCCAATTAAAAGTTTGTTTTAATTATTTTGTTTAAAAATTCTAGTACTAGAATTCTTTAAAAAGACAATAAATAAGTTCTGGTTTCTTAATTCCATATGGATAAGTCCTTTCACTGTTTAAACACCGTACTGAATCACAAGATAGTTGAAGGCAGGATTAATAAACTATCAAGGTAGCTGGGCGCAGGGGCACATGATTATAATCCCAGTGAGTTCAAAGCCAGCCTTGCAAACTTAGCAAGGCCCTAGCAACTCAGTGAGACACTGTCTCTAAATAAAATATAGAAAGGGCTGGGGATGTGGCTCAGTGGTTAAGTGCCCCTGAGTCTAATCCCTGGTACCAAAAAAAAAAAACCCAAACAAAAACAAAAAACATATGGATGAGTTCCCACCCTGCCCCAAATTATCCAGGGCCTTCAAAGTTGAAGCTGAAAAATGAAGAGACTTGTGTGAGCCCAAGATTACTCTACACCGAGTGTCTGCTAACACGTGAGTTTTTACCTATCATTAAATGAAACACCCTCTTATTAGATGCAAGGTACATTGTTGTCTCGACATCAAGCTAGGGACTCTTATCTCTTACCTATTCTTGTTAAACTGGATTGCAAAGTCTGTCATATGTTGCAGAGCTTTGTTGGTGAAGTTCATTTCCATATAGATGTGCCCCTGGCGGTGAGTAAATGTTCCTGAAATCTCCAAACCTTTAGCCTTTACTGCAGGTAGCCAGACCTGGAAAAGTATGAAGCCCAAGGGAACAAGATATGATTTATCTTGATACTATTTCTTTTTTTAACAAAGATGAAGCTGAGATTTTACTTTTTCAGGTAACTATGGTAATTTTTATGCCATAAACATCAAGTCAAGAAGGGTCGGGACAAAGTAGTACTTTCTGAAATTTGTGATCATTCTCAATTATTTAAAACAAGCAAGCAAACAAACCCAAAACAAAAGAAAACAACCATCTATTGGTAACCCTAGCCCTTTCTCTATCCTCCAGTTAACTTGGTAATTTTACAGGTTTTTTTTTTTTTTTTTTTTGGTACTGGGGATTGAACTCAGGGGTACTCGACCACTGAGCCACATCCTTAGCCCTATTTTGTGTTTTATGTAGAGACAGGGTCTCACTGAGTTGCTTAGCACCTCGCCATTGCTGAGGCTGGCTTTGAACTCGCAATTCTCCTGTCTCAGCGTCCCTAAGTGCTAAGATTACAGGCTTGAGCCACCGCATCCAGCTAATTTTACAGTTTTTGAGTACTGCTACCAAAATACACAATACAAGTAAAACAAAAATTCTGACAGTATAATCTTCAAAGACATTCATCATTACCAGTAATCTCCTTAGGGGCAAAGACTATGTCTTACCTATATTTTAACTCTTGCTATTTTTTCTGGTAAATAGTAAATACTCAAGATTTGCTTAAATAGCTGGGCATGGTGGTACATGCCTGTAATCCTAGCACTTGGGGAGACTGAGACAGGAGAATTGCGAATTCAAAGCCAGCCTCAGCAATGGCGAGGCACTAAGCAACTCAGTGAGACCTCGTCTCTAAATAAAATACAAAATAGGGGCTGGGGATGTGGCTCAGTGGTAGAGTATCCCTGAGTTCAATTCCCAGTACCAAAAAGAAAAAATTTGCTTAAATAATCTGAATGTCTCTTCTTTACACATAATTGATTCATTACCTACCCCTTGGTCCCACTGTGACATTACTGGCTTATACCAGTTAAAAACATTTTTTTAAAAAAGTCAGAAATTCACGAGCTGTTCTGACCACCTAATATAGAAAACCAGAATTTGTAAGTGGTGAATAATCAGGATAATATATAGAAAAAGAAGAAAGAAGAAAGGAAAGGAGGAGGAGAAGGAGGAGAAAAAGACAAACACCTACAAGATACTATTTTCTACTTATCAGAGGGTCAAAAATTTGAAAAACCCAATAATACCTAATGAAAGAGGATATAAGAAACCTCGTGCTCTTATTTTGATGAGAAAGAAATCTGACACCACCTCTTTGATATGCAAGTTAGTAATGTCTGTTTGAAAATGTTTAAATGATCAAGCAAATTGCAAGATAACACTATAGATACACTTACAAAAAAATACACTAGGATATACATATAGCAAGGATGTTTCTTGCAACATAACATTATCAACAAAAAGAGTGGCGTGAGTGGTTATAGTAGATACAGCCATTCAAAAGAATGTGGTAGTGAAAAAACAAGTACAAAACAGTATATCCCACTGATGTAACATTTTCAAAGGATACAGATATGCAGGCATATGCATGACATTTCTTTTTCTTTTGAAAGGACATATGGGAAAATTAAAGTGGCTATATACGGGGAAGCAACAAGAGTTAATTTCCTGTCTTGTATTTACATATTATTCATAAAGTGGTCATTTGTAGGTATTACTTTTATGGTAGTAAATAAGTATATTTAATAATTTTTTTTTTTTTTTTTTGGTAACGAGGATTGAACTCAAGGGCACTTGACCACTGAGCCAGGTTCCCAGCCCTATTTTGTGTTTTATGTAGAGACAGGGCCTCACTGAGTTGCGCCTTGCCTTTGCTGAGGCTGGCTTTGAACTCGCGATTCTCCTGTCTCAGCCTCCCTAAGTGCTGGGATTACAGGCTTGCGCCACCACACCTGGCTACATTTAATAATTTTTTAATTAATAAAGTCTGTAGGGATAACATCAAAGTAGTAGACCTTACAACAAAGATACTAAGTTGGACCAAAACATTATGGCTGTTTTGTCACAAGTTTGGTTATTCTCTGCAATGGCTGTAAGCACAGCATTGTGACTCCTGGATCAGACAACTAGTCTATATCTCGATAGCAAGGATTCTCCCTAAGTAGTCAGATGAGCAAACAAATAAGGAAGCAAGCACGTAGGCCAATCTTCAGATAATCAAGATTTTATAAAGTCAAGTCAAGTCTAACTTGGTTTAATACTTTTCCCAAGAGCTTAAATAAACTTTGTTTACAGGGAATTTCCCTGTCTTGTATTTAAGTTTCACCCCGAGTGACTTTATGCAAGATTGAGACTAGCAGAACCTCAGTGACACAAACCTAAATCAGAATTATGACGAGGTCCACTAAAATATGCAAAAAGCAAATCTGAGCAATCTAGAATCCATACGTGATACCAATGAAGAAATGAGAATAAAAGGAACAAGAAATCAAAATGTTACTTCTCTCTGCTGTATCTTTTTCCTGCTTATGTACTACACATCAGATTTTCATTAGATTCACTTCACTGTTGACAAACCTGACAATATTTCTAAACATGAGAACAAAATCCAAATACTTAATATTTCCAGTTTTAAGTCTAATTACAAATACGTTTAACAAGGATGCTAACAGTGCTTCCTAGTGTTAATTTTGAAGTCATCTGTCATTTTCTTTGCGAATCCCTCAGTACAAGGGCCAATACTTGGATTTATTAAAAGTAGAAGTAACACAAATGTTAGAAGTAATTTGGGTTTGTCCATTAAGAAGAAGGAAGGAAGGGAGGGATCAAGGGAGGAAAGAAAGAGGGGAGGGGAGGGGAACAGAGAGGAGGGGAGGGGAGGAGAGGGAAGGGAAGAAAGAGAAGAGAGAAAGAGGGAGAGGGAGAGGAAGGGAGGGAGGGGGGAGAGTGAAATACAGAAGAAAAGAGAAAAAAGGAAAAGGAAGAAAGAAAGACAGATTATGCTAACTCTTTACTTACAGCCTTAGGAGCCACATATCCACCAGGTGCCATGCCTATCCCTGTGGAGAGTTCAAATAGGTCATTTAGACCACTGCTGACCACTGCAGGAGTAGGTGAAGGAGCAAAGGTGGCAGGCACTGATGATGGGATGAAGGACTGTCCCACCTGCAGGGGAAAAGAGGGGGGAGAGAAGATCAGGAAGAACAGATTAACAGTCCTTAAAATGCTATTTATTTTAGCAGTATTGATATATCAACAAGAAAACACCACAATTAATGATATTCTTAGCTGTCAGATTAGTATATTGTCTTTTTAGTCATCAGAGTTATTTTTTCATCACTAATAAGATACACACACTCTTTAGAAGCTTTATCAAGATAAGAGCATTCAGTAGGACACAGGAACACAGTGATCCAAGATTTTGTCTGTTTCCAATTTTAGCTTCCATGATTCTGTGCAAAAGGCCTATAGATACCCTAACAAAGGGGGAGTTGATTTCTATAGAAAGAGGGAGAAGTATCCAATTTAAACAGAAGTTTCATTTCTACTTGGGTTCAGCCAAATCTTATTTCCCATTTAGGCATAAATATCTAATAGGAAGCTCTCCTGGGGGAGATGGTATTCACACTCCCATTAATGAGGAGAGTCTCACTCTGAGTCCAGGTAACTCTCTAAAGTTCTTTCTAAATGACACCAGGAAATAAGAGCATTCTCTAGTCAAGATGGGAGGTTCCATTTCCTTCAGCTCTTTAATGTCAGAAACACAAAGATCTCTACAGGCACCAAAGCAATCCCTGAAGATGTCCCCAGATCACATGTGGTACATGACCCCAAAGATTCCAAGTAACCCTATACTACTATCTACTCCTTATATTACTATGAAGGTTTCGGTGTGCAGTGCTAGATAGCAGCAGTGGCTGGTCTGATAATGTGTGCAAAGGAAAGGCATCAATCAGGGAGCAGCGCTTCCCATGGTGATAAAAACAGATGGCACTTACTGCCGGACTTCCTCCAATGCCCCCGCCAAGGTCACTGCCAAGCTGAAAGAGAGAAAGGAGAGAGAGGAGAGAGAGGTAGAGTTCATTTAGCTAAGTACTAGATGCCCGCACAGAATCTGAACGAGTTGCTGGAAATGCATGCCATTCAACTTGCCTCTCCAAGCCTAAGAAAATTCTACATTGCAAAAAAATATGACCTAGGGGAACGAAGTGGTAGTAGTGATGGGGTGTGGCAGTTGAGAAAATTTGGAAAGATGGAGCTGGGACATCTTAGGGATGTTTCAGATCCAATCTTTCCACCAGGATACACAAGCACAAATCCAAACAAGATTTAAAGAGTTTGCATATTCTAAGAAGTACTATCTCCAAGCAGCAATGCTTTAAATATATTTTATTCTTTAAAAACAAAGGGGCAAAAAGGAAAAGTAAAGAAAGACCAAAATATGCTTTGATCTACAAAAACTTGCTGCCTCAATGAGATGGTGGGAACCAAACCAGTATTGAGCTGCAATTTCAAGCTTCAAAAATTACAGGTGAACAAAAGTGATGTTTAGAATGTTTTTAAGAAAGAAAACAGCTGGGATGGAAAGACATCCTACCTGGGGAGAAGTGGAGAGCCATGCAATGCTTCAAATCCATCTCATAGTCAATACAACTAAGGGGAAATGCTGTGATTTCTTTGGAGTAGGTCTTTTAAAGAATGTTAAACATTAGGGAATTAGACTAATTGAATTAGCTGCCTGGCAGGAAAATCGACACAGTTGTAGTCTTACCCTCCTGTTTCCAATTCACCCTAAAGGCAATCTTTCATGACAAAAACATTAAAGAAGAATGAAGCTAAAAATAGCTGGCATGCAAGAAATGTAGTGTGCATGCACACACACACACACACACAATTAATGGCACTGCTTACAAAGCAAAATCTTTCTTTTTGGCTATAATTCTGTATTTGCTTCTTCCCTACTTCTCACTATGCACCTACAACAATCAGCAAATGCCTTGTCTGCTCTAAAAATAGACGCAAAGTCTAAAAACTATCTTTTATTTTCTCTCATTCAGTTGTAGAAGTTTAGAGATCACTGTGCTGTGGTTGTTAAAAAACAAAACTGTAATGCATCTTTAGGATTTGGAAAAGAGGATTTATTTATCTTGTCTATAAACTTATAGAAGTACATAAAATGGTGTTGTCAAAACCTAAAAATCAATCTACACTCAAAACTCATGAGGTCTATCACAAAATTCTTTTTCCAGACTCAGAATAACCTTATGAGGCACTTAATAACAAGCATGCTCTGTAACAAACTACAGAGCACTCCAAACCAGAGTCAACATTTCCAGAAGCTAGTTCCTGAAGATTACTAAATGGTTAGACATGGGATGAAAATCATATAGTTAAACAAATAAAGAGGTCATCCCAACCAAGAATTTGAATAACTGGAAAAATGTGAAAGCAAATAGAGTAAATATTGCACATCTGCTTTCTCCCTGGTTCTACAATAGCACACATTTGTAGCATGACATCTGAAAAGCATGAAATTCCTTTTATTCAGACACTTATATAACATTTACTGCATGCAAGGCATGCAAAGATGCAAGGCAAGGCAATAAGAGGGCTGTACAGATAAATAAGAACCAGGCTTTTCAAACTGGCAGGAGAAATAAAACATGAATACAAAATCATACAGAATATACTAAAGTTAAAAAAAGGGAAATCCTGAAGGGAAGAACTTCCTGGCTGAAGGATAATGAAGAAAAGATTCAAAGAAGTGACAGTGTATGCTTATCACTAGAGGGATTTTTTTTTATTAGTTGTTGATGGACCTTTATTTTATTTATTTATATGCAGTGCTGAGAATCGAACCTAGTGCCTCACACATGCTAGGCAAGCGCTCTGCCACTGAGCCACAACCCCAGCCCCACTAGAGGGATTATAGAAAGCAAAAATGGAGGAGGGGCATTTCTCAAACAGGATGAACAAAGACTGAAAAAGCAGGCAGAGAAACATGGTTAGGAAAAATGAACAGACCAATTAGACTGGAGCAGAGAGTGGATATGTGTTTTTTTAAAAAGTTGTACAAAGTATGTCTGCAAAGGCAGTCTAATTTGGGGAGGTCTTTTAAGTTTTAATTTTCCCTTTATAAAAATCTGAAGGTTTCTTAAACTAAGATTCAAACTTTCAAATATTAACAACTATTTCTATTATGTATCAGTAACTATGATTTTCAACCTTACATATACAATGAAATCTATCATCTGTTTGTGTGTATGTGTTGGGGAGGGTGGTGATGATGCCTTAAAAAATGCTATTAGCCAGGAGCAGTGGTGCACGCCTATAGTCCTTGCTACTTGAGAAGTGGAGGCAAGAGGATCACTTGAGCCCAGGAGTTTGAGAATAGCCTGGGCAACATAATGAGACCCCATTTCAAAAAATAAAATAAAATAAAAATTTTAAAATTAAAAAATACTATTGCCCGAGTCATTCCCAGAGACAGTGATTTACTCATTCTTAAGGGTAGTGTGGGTATCAGAATTCTGAAAAGCTGCCCTAATTGATTCTAATGTATAGCCAAAGTTAAAAATATATTGGGGAATTAATTATTATTTAGGGTACATATAATTCATCTGTTCAGAAATGACTTTAGAGCTTACTTCTGAATAAAAAGGAGGTCAGAATTTGGACAGAAAGTAAGAAAAACCCTTTTTAAGGAAGGTGAGAAAAGGCTAAACACTAAAATCAAGGAAAGGACTCTATAAAACATCTCATTTGTCCTGATATTTTGATATGTTTTCATGACCTTCTACAAGTCTTACTCTTTATCCCTCCAACCACTTCCTCCTCTGGCCAGGCTTAGAGAGAATTCTTTATGGACTTGGTTGGCACTCAATGGCAAAGAGAGGAGGGGGAAAAAAAAAACCCACAATGGAAAGGGAACAGTAGTAAATATGCAAAATACAATAAAAAGTACGGAGAAAAAAGTATTCATTGGATATTTAGAACAAAGGAAATAAAGCCCTTTTATAGCCCTTTTTTTTCTTAGAATTTATTCTTATCTTTGAATATCATGTGAACATTGTCTTAGTTGGAAAAGATACAAATATAGTCTCTTCCATGGTCAATTTTATTCAAAACAATGGAAGAAATTGAAAAACTCTTTTGTTTACATTTAGTATATCAGAGACAACTAGCTAGAAATAAAAACTCTTATGGGTACATATACACAATGTAATATTACTCAGCCATAAATAAGAATGAAATTATGGCTGGCATCTGCCAATAAATGGATGACACTAGAGGCTCTCATGCTAAGTGAAATAAGCCAATCCCCGCCCCCAAAAGGCAAAAAGTTCTCTCTGATATGCAGTTGCTGACTCACAATAGCGAAGGGGAGGAAGGAGTGTAGGTTCGTTTGGATTGGACAGGGGGGAATGGGGGGAAGGGATGGAGGATGGGAATGGGAATGAATCGGACATAACTTGCCTATGTTCATATATGAATACATGACCAGTATCATGTACAACACAAGAACGGGAATTTATACTCCATATATGTATGATATGTCAAAATACATTCTACTGTCCTGTATAACTAAAAAGGGAATAAAAAAACAAAAACAAAACACTCTCACTTGACCCAGATAAAGTCAAAAGGGTTTCAGAGACATATAGCCAAGAATATAAAGTTTCACCTAATTGTGCTATGTCCAGAGTGCAAAGAACAACTTCAGTATGTTTTCTAACTAGCAAGAGTACAGCTTATTCAGACTTTATTCTGAATCTTTTCTCTTGACTAAAAAAGATCCAAAAATATGGCAAGGTGCTAGCACAATGATTGGGGCGAGGGGCAGTGAGTAATAGATGTCAACAAGGATGGAAGCCAGTTATCCAGTAAGTGACCTCATCTATCTACTAAAGTAACAAGCAGAATGAAGCAGATAATTAAGAAAATAAAATAAATAAATAAAGCTGAACAAAATCCAGGAGAATGGTTATATATCAGCCTGAAGTGGACATTAACTATTGCAGTTCAGTTGCTGGTATTATTTGGAGTAAGGTTCATCTATCAGGAAATACTCTGGGTCTTACTTATCAGGAGCCCATATTAAATCAAATTAAGACGTGTGAAATTCAGAGTGATACCAGTTATCCAGTGAGCTGGTGGGAGTCAGGAGTGAAAAGGAATGAGTGTAGGACATGGCTTTACTCCTGATCTTAGGATACTGTTTGAAGTGTCTCCTGGAGTTGTCCACAGCCCACTGTTCCCAGGATTGCCTTACTAAGGCTGCCATTTTCTCCACAAAGGAAATAATGTCAACTACAGGCCAAATAAATCAGCAGGAGGAGGAAGAGGTGCCAACTTCAGGCAAAGAATATTTCAAATGCTGAAAACTGAGAATTCTGCTGAAATCTTTGACTGGTAACCAAGTTCAGATTTTCTGCTAGTGGTATAGTTCCCCCAGTCCCCAATCTAAACCATAGTAGCCATTATCACTAAATGGCACTAAGAATGAAGTTAACATTTGACTATTGCCAAAGAGTGGTCACTTTATGTCTGAACTAGTGCTGAGTGAGACTCAGTTCATGCTGAGTTACACAATAATGTGTCATTACACTATTAATTCAGTAAATGAATAGAAAGCAGTGATTTCTGTGGTGACTTATTGTGACTTACAGGCTAACGTGATTTCAGGGTGGTAACATGAGCTCCGTAACAGAGCCAGGCAGAGCCAAAAGTTTGAGAGTTGAGCCTACATATGAACTCCAGGTAAGCTTCAGATACCAAAGGAAAACCAAAATTCAATGGCAATATAATAGAATCACAGAGAGAACTCCAGACTGAAGCTCTACAGGGAAAAAAGTCTGCCTGACGAAAAGAAACAAAAATTTTATCAAGGAGTATCAACTGAGATGACCACCGAGCAGATATTTTAAAAAATTACCACAAATCAGCATCGTGACTTATCTGAGTTAGCCCATTTGAGGTACATCTACCTGCTTTTAAAACTGGGTATCTGAAAACATTTTCTTAATTACAGGTGTGTATCTTAAGCTCAGGTATTTCTATGCTCCTGTCTATAGCGCATACCTCTTTTATGTCATGCTTTCCAAAACTCACTGAATTGAAGGGAATCCAAGGAATGCATCAAGTAATACGGCTTACAAATTGTTTATATTCAGGAGTCAACAACAGAATGATGTCAAAATAGGATACAGTGATTTCTATCACAAACAATAAAACTGTTTTCAAAATCCTAGTGGTGTCAAAAACATCAATCTGTTTTTCTTACTAGGGTTTAGAGTTTAGAAGATACATGGCATCTCATAGGTGAAAGCATGGTTCTTAGCAATTGGTTCTCCCATCAGCTATGCAGAAAAGCATTATAAAATATAACTAAAGAGGGGCTGGGATTGTAGCTCAGCAGTAGAGCAATTGCCTCGCATGCGTGAGGCCCTGGGTTCGATCCTCAGCACCACATACAAAGCAATAAAATAAAGACAATGTGTCCATCTACAACTAAAACAAAAAAATAAAAAAATATATATAACTAAATAAATTGGTTAAAAGATTCTATAACCAGCAGGGCATGGTGAGGCATGCCTGTATTCCCAGTGGCTCCGGAGGCTAAGGCAGGAGGATCACATGTTCAAACCCAGTTTCAGCAATGGTGAGGCACTAAGCAACTCAGTGAGACCCTGTCTCTAAACAGAATACAAAAGAAGGCTGGGGATGTAGCTCAGTTGCTGAGTGCCCTGAGTTCAATCCCTGGTACAAAAAATAAAAATAAAAAAAGACTCTAACCAGGCAAAAGCTATTTAAGCAAACTGATGACTAAAAGTAGACCTCACACGGAACAGAAGTAGTGAGCTGAAATCATGTAAAATCATCAGAATATTCCTTGAGGGGAAAAAACCGGCTTCTATCAGTAGTAAAGCAGGGCAATAGAACAGATTACTTTCTGGTAAGTGATAAAAAGTTCTCGCAATGGCCACAAAATTTAATGTTGAATATAAATAAAAATCCACAGGAAAATCTCTGCATCCTGCCTTACTGTCCTTCACATATTTACAACTTCGTATATATGTATTTATCACTTATCTGTGGCCCCCCACACCAGAATATAAGTTTGCAAGGAGTTTCTGTTCACAGCTACATTCCTAGGACATATAATAGAGCCTGACATAGTAAGTACTCAAATAGTTATTGAATGAATTAATGTTCTAATAACTATGTAAGTATGCCTACTGGCAATATTTCTGGGAAGCAATTTTGAAATGAATCATTTTATTGGAAAAGATGATCACCAAAGAGACAGAAAACTGACAAAATCGTTAAGAACACAGTATCTTCATCAATAATGCCAACGCATATGAAAAGAACCAATGGGAGAGAAAAGAACCAATGGGAGAAAAATGAACCCCTCTAGGCCAAAGCTTTTTCTAGAGAGAAAATATGTATTATCTGTATGGTTCTGATAGCAAGTTTTCAGCAAAGGAGTATCTATATATCTTTTTTTTTTAAATATTTGTTTTTTTTAGTTGTAGGTGGACACAATATCTTTATTTTATTTTTATGTGGTGCTGAGGATCAAACCCAGTGCCTCCCGTATGCTAGGCAAGCACGCTACCACTGCGCCATAACCCCAGCCCTATATATCTTTTAATTGCCCTGAAAATACTAGTGCTTTATCACTCATTGTTCACTGCCAAACAGACGGGGAGATAAGATTTCACAGCTGTACTTAAAGAGAATAAGACGAACAATCTTGATCCTTCTGCTGCAAGAAAGGTATATAAACTTATCCAATCTCTTTTCACGAATAAATACAGTTTTACAGTTCTCAAAGCTCTGGGAAAACAGGAAGGTGTAGCATAGAGAGGCCAGGGAAAGTAAGCCTTGTGCAATTTTACATTCTAAGCCCTAACACATCAGTGTTTAGTCTGTGTTTATACTACTGAATATTAAGTAAGACTGGCATTGCAAGACATGATCAGTCAGCCATGTTTATCCTGAAGTTTCAAATATAGCCTACAGTTCGCCATGTGCTCAATACATTTGATAACGATCAGAGTTAGGTGAAACTGGACTCTATTTTACAAAGTGAAAAAAACAGTACTGGGGATTGAACCAGGGGCACTCTACCACTAAGCTGCCTCCTGGTCCTTTTTATTTGGAATCAGGATCTCACTAAGTTGCTGAGAATAGCCTTGAATTTCTGATTCTCTTGCCTCAGCTTCCCTAGTCACTGGAATTGCAGGTGTGTACCACCATCCCGGGCCTAACCTCTGAAGTTTTGAAGAAATCCTGGGTTCAAGTTCTAATTTTGATTTACTTGCTATGTGACCTTCAGTTTTCTGTAAACTGGAGCACAATACCAATTATACTATTAGATTATTTTGAGGATTAGAATTATAGAAGTTCTAGTACAACTGGCACTCAATAATTTGTAATTATTCTCCACAGTAACTGATATAGTTTAGATCAGTGTCCCCAAAACATCCATGTGTTGAAAGCTTGGTCCCCAGCTCACAGTACTATTGGGAAGTAGCAGAACCTTTAAGAGATGGAACCTAGTAGAAAGGTCATGAGGATGTACCTTTTAACTGGCCCTTTCATCTAGCTCTCTTTAACTTTCTGGCCATTAGGTGAGTGAGTTGGTCCATCTTGCAGTTGTGCTAGGATATGCTCTCTTGCCACAGACCCAAAAGCAAGAAGGCCAACTGAACATGGACTGAAACCTCGAAAACTGTGAGTCAAAAATAAATTTTTTCTCAAGTCTACGATTGCAGGTTTTTGGTACAGTGACAGAAAGCTGACCAATAACACTGTCTGAAGCCAGTCTTGACTAAACTTATGTGTTGATAAAAAGACAGTGAAAAATTTACTGGGTAAAACCAGGCAACAACTTATAAAGATCTCTTCACATAACAAAACTCTAAAAACTGGGCCGATAAGTCACTGCAGAACTCCTCCAAAGGAGAAAAGTGAAAGTGCAAAATCAGTATGAATAATAAATTTCCCATGGACTAAAAAAACTCAATGCTATTAATAGAGTACTCATGAAAAAAATATCTGGAAGGTAAAAGCCTGTAAGAAACAGTGTGTGAGGTTTTGAGACACATACCAGGAGTTAAGAAAAGGCCATGTTTCCCTGCATGCCATTGCACATGAATTGGGCATACAATGTACCTTTCTCTAGTATAAAATCCTTTTAACGGTCTACAGAAAGGGTACTCTGGATAGTGCTTCCTTTCCATTTTAAAACATATACCACCACCATTTATCTAAACAGAATACTGCACAACATCTTGCATGAACAAAAGACTAATTTACCCAAGGCCTCTGTTGGCAGACTGATAGTAAAGGCAACAAATAATTGGGATTCAATGATTACTTAAAAAGTTCTTAAAGATGTCAGACTCCTGAGCACATAGCAAGTTATACACATGGTCATTAGGTCACTAAACCAGAAAGATCTACACTGGGAGAAAAATTAGACTATACAGAACAAGCAGATTCATAAAAATCCGAGGCATTTATAATAACAAATAAACAAAAAACCAACACAACACATACATGGCTTCTAAAACAAAGAAACAAAAAAAAAACCCAAACAACTACTTTTGCAAACCTACACTTAAAAATGTACTATTATGCTCTACTTGTAGAGCAGATCAACCACATAAGTTATATTATTTGAATTCACTCCATAACAAGGTAATAGTTAAGGAGGAAACTACCTATAGACTGTAAGCAAAAGAAAATATGCTGAAGGGCAAGCAAAAAATAAGGATCTGGATGTTCCAATAAGGAGACTAAAGAGAACAGGTAGGAAATTCATTTTGATTTAAGGCCTGTGCTGAAAAGACATTCCATGTTTCATACACAGCCTAAATCAATGCTTTTCAAAGGTAACTGCCTCCTAAAAAGCATGCAACGATCACCATCTAGGGGGTATGATATGTGTGTTTTCCCATTCACCACAATATCCCCACCCCAATCTCCTTTAAGAATCACAAATGTTATAAAACATTATTACTGTGGAAGGCTTGAAAATGCAGGTATGTTGTGTCAATTAATGAATATTTCCTGAATATGACAGTTGTAGAAAAAGGTCACAATTCACTAAATCTCAAAATTTCACAAGTATGATGATGAAAGGAGGGAAAAAAAGATCTCATGGGAAGATCATTGAGATATAAAAACTTCTAATGAATATGGAGTTTTAGGAAAATGGTAGACAACAAAAAATATAAAATGTCCTCAATTTTCAGTCTCCAATAGTGAAAAGAAAGGAAAAGTAAAAAGGACCCCAGGAGTAAGTAACTATCTAAATTGGTCAAATTTAACTTCCAGTCAACTTCTGATAAGTTGGATCATCTAACAGAAAATCAGTCAGAGATGTCTGTTTTTGTAGGACATGCCAAAGAATTCTGCCAGAAAATAACATTATTTTAAAAGTTATTATTATTTTTGTGAAGTCACTGTCTTAGCTTAGAGATAAGCTATCCAACTCCATTTGGTATTTCATTTAGCTCAGTGTTCTCAATCTTGGCTGCAAAATTAAAATAAGATGCATAATAGTAATGTCTAGGTCCCACCTTGTAGTTTTGTTGAACTGCCCTCAGGCTCAAGTATTGATTTTATTGATTTATTTATGTATGTATGTGTTGTTGGGGATTCAATCCAGGGCATGTGCATGGTAGGTAAGTGTTCAGAGCTTCATTTCCAGCCCTTTTTATTTTGAGAAAGGGTCTCATTCAGCCATCCTGGCTGGTCTTGAACTTGTGATCCTCTTGCCTCAGGTTTCCAAGTAGCTAAGATTATAAGTGTGTACCACTGTGCCCAGATAATAGTTTTTGTTTGTTTTGTTTTGTTCGGTACTAGGGAGAGAATCCAGGGGCACTTAACCACTGAGTCACATCCCCAGCCCCTTTCTAAATTTTATTTAGAGACAGGGTCTGAGTTACTTAGAGACAGGGTCTGAGTTACTGAGTTACTTGCTAAGTTGCTGAGGCTGGCTTTGAACTTGTAATCCTCCTGCCTCAGCCTCCCAAGCTGCTGGGACTACAGGTGTGCACCACCACACTCAGCAGTTAGTATTTTTTTTTTTTTTTTAATGTTACTAATGTGGGACTAACTGCGTAGCTAGAATTGAAAACCATGAAGAGGTTAGGAGCTGCCAGGCAATACTTCATTAGCTGCATACCTCTGACTTCTATGGGTGGGGTTCTGTTGGAAACTAATGCTAAAAGCAGCAGCAACTGTCTAGAGGACTCGATGATAGCTGTCATGGTTTAAACATGTTAAAGGCTCAGTCACCAGTTGCAAGTGACAGAATCTTTAGAAGGTGGAGCCTACTGGAAGGAAGTCAGATAATTGGGGATGTGTCCTAGAAGGGTATATTGGGACTCCGCCTCCTTTCTGTCTCTGTCTCTTACTTTCCAACTGCTATGAGGTAAGCAGCCTTCTCCACTACATGTTCCTACCACATGTTCCTCCTCACCAGAGGTCCAAAGCAATTGGGCCAAGTGATTATGGACTGAAAACTCTGAAATCATGAGCCAAAATAATTCCTCCTTATAAGTTGATTATCGTATGTATTTTGTGTTTTCAACAATGGAAGACTGAGTAACACATTTTTCTGAAATGATCACTGAGCTAACCTAAATGCCATTTGCCAAACAACCACAAAATTTTAACCCTGGCTACATTTTATGTATGTATGTATGTATGTATGTATGTATGTATGTATATATGTGCATGCCAGGGTTTGAACGCTGGGGCATTTAACCACTAAGACACATCCCCAGCCCTTTTTTGTATTTTATTTTGAAACAGGGTCTCACTAAATTGCTGAGGACCTCTCAAAGTTGCTGAGGCTGGTTATGAACTTGGGATCTTCCTGACTCAGCCTCTCCAGCTGCTGGGATTACAGGTGTGAACCCTGGCCATATTTTAAATGTAGACCTGAGTCATATTCCTTTGTGAGGGGTGGGAGGAGTACTGGGGATTGAGCCCAGGGGCTTTACCACTTAGTTACATCCCTAGCCCTATTTATTTATTTATGTAAGCTAAGTTGCTTAGGACCTTTCTGAGCTGCTGCGACTGGCAATCTCCTGTTTCAGCAACTTGGAATCCTCCTATTTCAGCCTCCAGTAGGGATTACAGGCATGAGTCACCACACCCAGCTAGGGATCTGAGTCATATTCTAATACAAAGCAACACTATTTTCCCTAGAGGGTAAAGAAAGACTTCAGTAATTTCATAAGTTTCTTGCTTTTCCTCAACTAATTTAGGGGAGGGAAGGAGCCCTCTTCCCAGGAATGAGTTTACTTCTGAAGTCAAGAGAAAAAGGTGTCTGAGTTTGCCAGCAGCTATGGCTCAAACACCAACTCAAGTGGTTCATAGTGGTTACAGGTATTCTATTGTCCTTACTATGCCAAAGGTGGTCCAAGGACCAGCAGCTTGAGCATTTCCTGGGAGTTTGTTAGAAATGCAGACTCCTTCCTAGGTCTTGCCTCAGACCAACTAAATCAGTAATCTCTCCTGTATAAGATTATCCAAAAGGTACACACACACTCACACTCCCTCTCTCTAGTTTTTGAGAGTGTTGCTGTAAGTCAAGAATGTATTCAAGAAATGGCACTGTCCATATAAATTAAGACAGCTTTGAAAATTACTTTCTTCTTTAAATTAGATTTGCCCAAGAATAATAAAAGCAGTTTTAAAAGTGGCATAATCCATTGCTGCCTTATAAACTTATCTTCCACATAGTCAGATTTAGGCTGCTTTGTGCTATTCTTGTAAAAGGAATCCTATTTCTCTGAGTGAGTATGTATTCAACCACACACAATCAAAGTAGATATAAGCACTTTTTTCTTTTTCATTTTGATTTCTGGGATAAATTATATCCCAAAAGCAGCTCAAAAAATCTGTACTGTAAAAACTTTCTAGTGCTATAAAACCAAGAATACCACTTTAAATCCTAAAGTCAGGAAAAGCTAAAATTTAGTTACATTGGAACATTACTGTGCCTACCTAGCAAAGAGTACAAAATATTCAGAAATCTAAACTGAAAAATCATCTTACTTCCCCACACCAAAAAGAATGTCCCTTAAAAAAAAAAAAAAAAAAAAAAAACCCCAAAACCACCAAAAAAAAAAAAAAAAAAAAGAAAGAAAAGCAAGAAATAGAAAATGGAAAGTAGCCCATGTGCAACTTTGGCTAGTACAATCCAAGCATGTTCTAATAGCTTTTCTATCTGAAGTGATACTTTGGATATACATGTAATATATAGCAGTAAAACTCATCAGTTTTGGGAGTTGGCAAGAATTAATACAGAATCAAATGGAAATAACATGTCTCTTTCTGCGCTAAAAGTAGATCAAAGCCGGGCGCAGTGGGGCAAGCCTGTAATCCCAGCACTTAGGGAGGCTGAGACAGGAGAATCGCGAATTCAAAGCCAGCGTCAGCACTGGCGAGGTGCCAAGCAACTCAGTGAGACCCTGTCTCTACATAAAACACAAAATAGGGCTGGGAATGTGGCTCAGTGGTTGAGTGCCCCTGAGTTCAATCCCCAGTACCAAAAAAAAAAGTGGATCAAGAAACAAAAAGTGTAGAATCCGCCATCCCTCAATGTCACTTTAAGGTCAATGAGTCCTCTATGCCATAAGCCACCAAGGAAAGTAGTAAGATTGTTAAGGCATATATTTGAGGAGGATGCAATATTCAACCTGTGGGTTAATGTGTCAGAAAATAGGAAAAGTGATTTTTAATTGTATAAGGGATTCTTGGGAGACTCCAGGAATATTTAAATATTAATTTGTTCATCTTCTGATTCTATAAGGAGGCTAAACAGCAATGTGGAATGATTGTATGAGGAAACTATTCTGCTTATATAATCAGTCAAACCCATTTATTAAAGAGAAGAATATGAAAAGCAAATGTTATATTCCCAAGGGGGGGAAAAAAATGAAAGTGTTCATTTGTGTCAATATAAGCTGAAGTCCATTGTGTGGCCAGTGTATAGATTCTGGAAGCAGTGACTTTCCATTAGTAAAATGCCCAACCCAGAGAAATATGACTGTACCCCTATTTCCTCAGACTCTCTGCTAGTCAAAAAATAATGTCACCTGTACTGGCTGGCATAAACCCCAGATACAATATTGCTCATAAAGTATAAGAGATGATGCTGAGATGTGTAGCAAAGAATGAGCCTGTTTTATTTATGTATCTTTGGGAACATAAATTTTTCATAAGTATGGTATATGTCTTCCAGTGATGTGGGGAAGCAAATCAATTTATTTGGCATCTTTATAGCCACTGGGTTGACAAACATCTCATTTCAAGTGTTTAGCTAAAATAGATACTCTAATTCTACCACAGTTAAGTAACTTGTTAGTAGGGAGCCATGTGATGAGACCAGTTATTTTCCTGGTCTTCTCTCTACAAATTGAAGGTCACACTTAATATTTCTAATTCACTTCGTACAGAACAAAAAAATAATTCTGGTTCCTACTGGCACATATTCACAGATAATCTAAACTTTGGAGCCTTTTAGTATTAGAATCCTGGAAGCTAATTAAATTGGAAGTATAACAAGGTAGAAGAGGTGGGGAAGAAGGGGATAAATAACCAATCAAGCAGTTCTTGCCAACTGTAATAGAGGTATATTTTATATAAAAATGGCTCAAATGGCTGCCTCAACACCTTTCAGAATTCGATAGGCACAAGCCAATAAAAAATTTAAAAGGTAGAAGCTTAAAAACCTCAAAACAGGAAAATCTTCATGACGCCACTTTAATGCTATTCAGGTCAAAAGGAGCATTTACAGGGTTGATGCACAGTTAAGAAACAGGAACAATTAATATACTCCAGAAAGGATATTAAATATTAAGATTGATGAACAACAAAATTCTATTTAGAGGCAAGATAATAGAATAATCCTGTACACTTGCAGACATGCCTACTACCAATGAATAGTATTGTAATTAACCTATCGACAAATAATCCTGTCCTTTATCAAAGGACATTACTCTCATTATGGCAAGGTCTAATTCTAAAAAGAATAAAAATAAAATAAAAAGCTCTAGCATAATATGAACTAAAAATAACCAAAGAATGGGAGAAGAAAGATACTTACCAGGCTATCAAGTCCTCCTCCCAAGAGATCCACTGCTCCCATCTGCATGGAGGACACCTGAGGCACATTGACTGGGGGACCAAGGTCAAGATTTAAAAGATCCCCTAGAAGGTCTCCTTGAGAAGGGATAACCTGAGGCTGTTCCAGGTTGGTTGCAGTGGTGGTGCCAACAGGGCTGTCACCTGCATCAGTGCTGCAGTCACATATACACAAAGAAAAGAGAAAAGTCAGTTTCACATAGGACATTAACAAGGCAGCGAGGGAGTATCAGATTTATAACTATAAGACATTTTAAAATTCAATTAGAGGGCTGAGGATGTAGCTCAGTGGTAGAGTGCTTGCCTGGCACGTATGAAGTCCTAGGTTTGATCCCCCTTCAGCCCCAGAAAAAAGAAAAATTCAATAAAAAATTGAAATAAGTTTTTTCTTTAAAAATATAAAAAAAAATGGGGCTGGAGTTATGGCTCAGCGGTTGAGCGCTTGCCTCGCATACGTGAGGCACTGGGTTCGATCCTCAGCACCACATAAAATAAATAAAGATATAAAAAAATAATAGCACATCATTAAAAAAAAAAAAACCTAGGTTAAGTTTTGACACACGTGAACATAGAAGCCAAAAGAGAATGAAAAATCAAAGTGCAGAGAATAAACAAACAAAAATTACAAAGACAAAGATTAGCAAAGCTCCTAATACTCATGGGAAATCTGGAAGGATGAAAATAAGATGCTAAGGAATTGAATTTTGTTTTGCTTGTTTTTGGTGTTGGGGACTGAACTCACAGGCTTATGCATGTTAAACGTGTACTCTACTACTAAGCTAAACTTATAGCTCCAAGATCCTCAGTTCTTAATTCTTTTAGGTTTCAAATAAGAAAAAAGAGTAGAGAAATCCAACAGGCAGCTAATGATAAGGAACTGACAGTGAAAGTTAAGACAAAAAATTTGGGAAAAATTTATATATATATATCTCAGGTGAAATCACCAGAGGAAGGTGTAGTAATAAGAGCAAGGGATCAATAATCAGAAGACTAAGTTCAAGTATTAGCTCCACTAATTGCAAGTTGCATAAGTTTGGATAGGTGACAACATCTTTGAAATAGTTTCTTCATCAATAAAAGTATAACCATATCATCCAAACACAATGCTTTAGCAAGGATCAAATAAAAATACTGGGTAAGTGGTATGGTCTTGTATCAGCAGTAGCTATGGTTGATAGGTAATTTCCCTAAGGGAATACAAAGATAG